>OU964965.1:7116963-7189463 GCA_918808275.2 Dolichovespula sylvestris
TATTATCTTATAATCCTCAGTTATAACGGTATCACGGTATGACATAATTACGAGTATTTTCAGAGAGAGAGAGAGAGAGAGAGAGAGAGAGAGAGAGAGAGAGAGAGAGAGAGAGAGAGAGAGTCACGAACATTATGATTCATTTACTCTTTACCAAGTTTCATAACACTTTAAGCTAACTTTAGAAATGGTTATTCGTTCGTCTCGACATTTTGCTTTGTAGTTACATATATCTAAGGTGAATATTTGAAAATGACTTCACGGTCCCTCTCTTTCTCTCTCTCTCTCTCTCTCTCTCTCTCTCTCTCTCAAGAGAAAAGATATTCGTTATATAATGGTAAGCGAAGGATAACGTATAAAATATTAGAAACATTCTAAATCGATTAAACTAGTTTCTCAAACAATGTTGGAATTTGCAGTTAACGTGCACTAGATGTCTCACTGTCCTACCTACCTACCTACCTACCTACCTACCTACCTACCTACCTATTTACCCAAGACTAAAGTATAAAACATAAATAATTTCAAACTTGTCAAACTTCTCTATGCGACTCAGGGTACACCAATGTCGGCATATAAATAAGATCTTTCGTCCGATATACAAGGTGTCTCTCTCTTATAAAAATGCAAGCAACGACTATCCGCGTAAAAGAAAGAGAAGAAAGGCGCGTTTCTCTGATCCTCTTCTACCCGACCAACCGACCGACCACCCATCGCCTCAAAACTCCAGCCCAAGCAACTTTTTTCATTTCACGCGAGTGGTAAATATAATTTCTTACGATGGAACTTGGAACTTAAGTGGGAGAACCGATAATGAAAAAATTCCTCTTCCCATCCGAAGCTGGAATTAATAGTTTTATAGTTTTATCGGTGAACTCAAAAACGATTGACAGAACCTTTTTCTTCTTTCCTCTTCTTCTTTTTCTTTTATCCGTTCCTTCGTTCTTTTTTTTCCCTTCTATTTCTTGAAAGCACAAGAGCTCCTTCGGAAATCGACGAAAGTGTAGTGTAAAAATTGATTAAAAAAAAAAGAAAAAAACGTGCGACCCGATTTTTTTTTTTTTTTTTTTTTCATACATCGAACAATCAATTCATCTGGTTTAATCGATGCGCGTCACGCGACAATAGCTAATATTAATATGTCGAATTTCGTTAATTTCCATTGTGCTGCGTTCGATTAAAGCTAGAACGAGATAACGAACTTAAGTACAAGTATGCTATTAACGTTAAGTCGTAAATCCGGTAAAATACCTTTTGTCGCGATAATGACCCGAATGGTCGTTTTACAAGGAATTCCATTCTCTCAGGTTAGTTATAGTTCGGATAAGGTTTTTTTTTTTTTTTTTTTTTTTTTTTTATTATTATTATACACGAAACTCGTAATATTGAAAACTCGAAGCATTTATTTCTATTTTTTTTTCTTTTTTTTTTTTTGCGATAAATATCTGAAGAACGTTTCGTCTTGCAAAACCATTCGACGAGTCTCGATGACGAAATACTCATTACCCTCATTTCTTTTTCTTTTTACTTATTTTTTTTTATTTTTCTTTGTTTTGGTTCAAGCTACGCAATTCGTACTCATCGAAAAGAAAAAAAAAAAAAAAAAAAAAAGAGAAAAATCGGAGAGACACTATTTATGACGATCACGAATGAGACAAGTTCGCGTTTCGATTAATAATCGTTGATCCATATAAAAGAATAATTAAATTATTTTGAATTCTGACAGGAGCCATGTTGATTGAGAAGAAAAATAATTTTGTCGTTCTTATTCGTTTATGTCCACATTGTTTTTCTTGATTTATCGTCTGACATCGTAACTTTAACTTTTCACCCAAGAGACCGCTCAGTGGATGACCAATCATGAATGATCACAAACACGATGTGTCTTTTGGTGAAAAATAAATATAAATATATATACACACACATATATGTATATATGTATTTATATACGCGAAAATACACCTTTTATACTGGCCACAAACAATAACTTCCCCTTTCGTTTAATATAATCGCTAATCCATCCAAACGATAAATACGTTATTGTGGAGCTTGAAAGGAACAGTAAGGAAATGAATAATAACGAATATATAATTGCTTTATGTATATTTATTTGTCAACATCGTTTATCCCTGATTTATTATCGCGTATCATCCTCTTTCATTATTTGCCAAGGAGACTAAGAATCTTTTTTATGCCAGCCTGTAAATATTAAAGGAACGAAATGTTTTATAACATAATAAATAAACAGGAATATGATTACTTAAGTACGTGCATTAGAATATATTAGAATATTTATGTATATATATTTTTTCAGTAATTACTCTGTCTATCATGACGGAGTTACCTATAGAAATTATGATCTATGTCTCTTCTCTTCTCTCTCCCTTCTTTCCTTTTTTATCTTTCTTTTTTTGGTCTTTTTTATTAAAAAAAAAAAAAAAAAAAAAAAATCCATCTCACGATTACTATAGAATATTTGCGCAAAATTAAATGGCCTGTATTTTCCGTTAATATTAATACATGCATACATACATATATATATATATATATATATATATATATATATATTCGTGTGGAAATTAAAGAAACAAAGAGATTTTTTATATTAATATTAATAATACGTGAAAACGTTGAACTTACGAGAAAGGGTGCGGCCGAGGGATCGGCTAAAGCTGCTGCTTCAGCCGTAGGTTCGGCGGAAGCAAGAGGAGATGGTTCAGCCAAAGGATTAGCATCAGGAGATGCTAAAGGAGCAGCGAAAGCTGCTTGCAAACATGCCAATGAGGCAATGATAGCGAATAGAAAAGTTACGTTACTGTACTTCATCTTTCTTCGATTTCTAACAGAATGACCGAACTGCGGTCTATTTATTTGGAATATATCGCAAAAAGTTCGTAAAATTTTCAAGGACCAACCCTATCAATACTATTAACTTTTCTCCGAGGAAATAGTCTTATCTTTCGTTGACAAGCTCGCAAATGTTTGTATCGAAGGAAAAAGAAACAAACAAAAAAATAAACGATACAACAACGAGAAAAAGAATAGTCTTATATCGCTAAAAATAGTAATATTAATATTGCTCGGGAGTTTTATCTTTATTCGTAAAACGTTTTTGCTTTCGTTTATCGTCGATCCTGCGTTACTTTATTTCAAAAGTTTATTATTAAAACGTGAGAAGAAGGAGAAATAAAATCGTCATGTAAATTTGCTTGAGATAGGTCGTCGGTAGGGTTTTAGAAAAGTAAAAAAATATAAATAAATAAATAAAAAGAAGGAAAAGCATTCACGATTGTGCAATTAAATGTTAGTGTTTTAGTGTAACGTGACCGTTATCGTTACTCGCTTAAATTTCATTTTTCGACCAATAAAATATATACGTATTTTTGTTTCTTTATATTTTTATTTTATTGTTTCTGTCGTAGAAGAAACGTTTCGCACGAATAAAGCGTGTACGATTTGTAACTATTCGTTATCCTTTAATTCGCAATGTATTAATCAGTGAAACATTATGAAATATTATACGGCAATTGATTACATTTAAATTTATTCTACATAAATGTATCGCCTAATTATGTTGGAAATTAGTCGAATTTATTCTAATTATAAAGCTTTTTGTATTCGAGCGAAAATTATATATATATATATATATATATATATGATATAAATTTATCATTAACGATAAACTAATAATTAATTATTTCCGTCGTATAATACAAAAGCTGACTGGAAGTTAATCCGACGAGATTCGATTGTTCATTTTTTTCTTTCTTTATTTCCTTCTTTCTTTCTTCTTTCCTTGATACTTCAAAATTATTCGTCAGTGAATTGCGGATCGAGAATGATCGCATCAGAGTTGGCAAGCAAAATAGGGCCGAACGTGTAGTAACTCTTGACATTCCTGTTGATCTCGCAGCTGTGGCATATTTGCAACTGGTGGTCGGAAATCATCCTAAATCGAAATACTTATGCTTTTACGTCAAAGCTCGCAGAGACATTTATAATACAGTATAATATTTCAATGACACTTTTGGTCTTGACAAAGGAAAATAAAATTACTTCCGAAGTAAATTACTCGTAATTGAAGTTTTATTTGATAAATATTTGAATGGTTTTTTTTTTCTTTTAATAACAGTCTTCAATCATAATGATTGATACACGATATATATATATATATATATATATATATATATATATATATATAACTATGATTATAAATGGATCGTCATTACACTAAAAATGTGTCATAATTTCTTCCGCGATTAATCGACGTAGATATAAAATCAAATATTAGTTAACATCGATTATGATCGTCGTTCTGCTCGATCCTTGAGGCATTACTTCGATAATTAATTTCTTTGTTATTTTTTTTTTTTTTTTTTTTAATCGTAAAACAACCGAACTAATGGCAACGAATAAAGAGATCTGAATAAAAGAGAGAAGACTAAAAAGAAAAAAAAGAAAAAAAAATAGAAAATTGGTTCCTCGTCGTTGAATATTTGCGATTATCGCGCGTATTATTTTCCGATAATGTATAAAATATAGAATGCGGGAAGCGTCGTTGGGTGATTTTTGTCGAATAAACTAAATGAGACAAACTATTGTTACTTTGAAGTATCTATCGATTGCCGATATGGCAAATTTACAAGTGAAATTGTCCTCTCGGCGAGAGCCCTTTTTATACGAAACCTTCCCCTAGGCTCGGTCGTCCTACGGCACATCCTTAGGCACGTTCTGAAGCTTTTCCCCTCCCCCGAAGTTGTAACTAAATCCAAGGGATAATGTACGTAACAATTCGTTAACTCGATCGTTCACGTGTAATGTTATACTGATTTATTATTATTATTATTATTATTATTATTATCAATATTTTTTTATTTATTTTTTTTTTTTAAGTTTTATGCTACAGAACGTCTGACAGGGATCAATACGACAGTTTGATTGAAGAGCTCGCTAACGCGATGATAATCGTAACATCTCGTAGGAAAGTTTAAATGATAATTTATCAATGATTCGAACATCGAATTAATTTAATAATAAATTTTCTATTGCGATCGGATATAAATATTTATATAAAAATATATATATATATATAATGTATTGATATGATAATGTAATAATAAATTATATTTTAGATAATCGTTCGTTTCGATATTATCACGATGACATATTATTTATTCTTCATAATTCTCGATCAAACAAAACGTCGATCGTATTAAATATCCGCGTGGATTCGATGATAAACGATTATCTTTTTTTTTTTATTTTTCTTTTAAATAGAAATTCATAAATATCCCGATCTGATAAATTCGTATCAGTTCGACCTGATCTGTAATAATTAAGAAATATCAACTTATATAAAGCTGAATCGTCAATTCGGTAATTCGATAACAGAAATACGGTAATAAGAACTCAATGATATTTGGTTGAAATATTCATATCAACGTTTTATCGATCATTCTTTTTCTCGAAATATCGTAAGTAAGAAGGAAATAATAAAAGTTATATATTTTTTTCTTTCTTTCTTTCTCTCTTTCTTTCTTTGGCAAACCGTCGTGTAAATTACTTTAATTCCTTTAGTTCCTATCTATTTATTAAATCCTACGTAATCTTTCTCTTTTTCTTTTTTTTTTTTTTTTTTATATTACGAACTGTGAATGCGACCTTAATGACGTCGTGTGACCAAAAAAAAAAAATAAATAAAAAGAATGAGAAAATAATATATCCAGGTATATTCTCTTAAGTCATAGAGGATTGGTAATGTCTGTTATTAACCATTCGGATTTTGTATATACTGAAGAAAACTTATACGAGTCGATATATTACCAAGCAAGCTACTGTATATATACATACATACATACATACATACATACATACATACATACATACATATATATATACTTCTTTTTATGAAAAATTATTATGTACCTACGTAACATATACATTCCACATTATTTTGATAGAAATTGATCGACGATATATTTTTTTTTCCGAACTGCACATATACATATATATTGTTTTTAATTAAAACAACAAATTGAACTGTTGTAAAAAAGTTTTACGCATAGTTTAATCCCCAAAGTAAAAGGGGAGGGGAGGGGGTTTCCATTGAAATACAGAAGAGGATGCGTCCTCTCTTGGCCGGTTGGTTGAACGTTAAAAGTGATCGAGTTGGTTACGAGGGTCTGCCGATATTGAGGTACAATTTTATTAAATTCAAGCACGGCATGTGTATATATATATATATATATATATATATATATATATATATATATATATACACACACACATCATATGCTTAATTAATTAGAAACGTACATGGATAATGATCGACGTATCAGTTATACCACGTAATGTATCATATTGTATCGTACAATTGGTTCCGTGATACGTACATACATACGTATGTTTATGTACAAACACTACATAGGAATTCTGAATACCTACTCAATACCTAAAATCACAATGCATATCTATACCTCCGTAGACATTAACGGTTGACATACTTATTGTCGGTGTTTCTGTTTCAATGATTAATACTAATTAGGCATGATTCTGAGCGAATACGAATTGCGATATTTTATAGGGTAATTGTCGTTCGTATATAACGTGGGAGAGTTTGAAGTAAAAAAAAAAATAAATAAATAAATAAATAAAACAAAAGAACGAAAGAAAAGAGAAAAAAGAAACAGAAAAAAATGTAAAAAAAAAAGTGGTATTTAAACCCGGCTTTCTCATTAAAAAAATTTTTTTTTCTTTCTCTTTCTTTTTATTATCAAATATTCGAACGTACGATAGAAAGCCCTGCGGCAGCCATATTTGTCATGGTATCTATATATTATTGAAAAATAATCATTTGATCAGCCAGCAAAAATTACCATTATGTACTCTCTCTCTCTCTCTCTCTCTCTCTCTCTCTCTCTCTCTCTCTCTCTCTCTCTCTCTCTCTCTCTCTCTCTCTCTCTCTCTCTCTCTCTCTCTATCTCTGTATTTCATATTTTTATCTCGATGTTTTAACAAGGATCCGTTTACGTAAGCAGCAAATATCTGTAGATTGAACTAATCTCGATCCTTTAGGAGGGAAATAAGGAGACTGAGAGAGAGAGAGAGAAAGAGAGAGAGAGAGAGAGAGGGAGAGAGAGAGAGAGAGAGCTCGTGTGCATAATACCTTTCCCTTGTGTGCGTAGACGCTTGAGGACCATGAAACATTATTTTTTTTTTTCGTCCATAAAATTTTTTTCTCCTTGACCCCGCAGATGTGAAACCAGTGACCAGTTTTATATATCTGAGATAAGACAGCACACCGGGGAAATATGCTACTTGAAATTTTTTTCACCGTAACTTGATAACTAGAACGTGTCCCCTCCTCCCCCCCCCCTCTCTCTCTGTATCTATCTATCTATACGTCTTTTCGATTTCGAAATTCTTTTATACGAGAGAGAACGATGACGGGGATTTACTTACCTATCTACAATCGTCCGATTTTCAAACTAAGAAAAGGTAGTTGAAATCGGAAAAAGGATTCGTATTTTAATTAAAAGATTTAAAAAAAAAAAAAAAAAAAAAAAAAGAAAAAGAAAGAAAGAGAAATCCCGAGTTAAGGGGAGAAGCCCCGTTAATTTGAAGAGCGTTGCTTCTCCCATCGAAACGGAGGGATGGAGAGAAGTCTGCTCGTTTCCCGATAAATCTCGAGGAGAAAATCCTTAGCACACGATCTGAAGGGAAGTGTTCTCTCTCTCTCTCTCTCTCCATTCCTCTCTCTCTCTCTCTCTCTCTCTCTCCTTGCCGTTTTTTTTTCCCTTTCTAAAAGCGTCGGATGAATTTGCCGAAAGGCCATAAATCGTCCTTCTCTTACCGTTCTGGATAATAAATCCAACGTTTTCTAACACCATCTCTATTTCCTTTAGGTTGGCATCGTCACCGTCAACGTCCTCGTCTTTCTCGTCGTCGTCCACGTCGTCTATGTCGTCCAGGTCGTCGTCGAGATCGACGTCGTCCAGGTCGTCGTCGTCGTTGTCATCGACGTCGTCGTCGTCGTCGTCGTCGTCATCGTCGTCGTCGTCGTCGTCGTCGTCGTCGTTTCGCGAGGAAGAGTTAAACATCAAAGACGTTCATCGAAGCTAAATAGGAACGAACAAAGTGAAAAGCGAAGAGGAGAAACACCGAAAGGGTGGGCTGCCCATCCACCCCTCATTTTCCTCCGCATGGAGGAGGAACGTTCAAGGGAACGAAAAGAAATTTTAATTCCTCTCGAATTCCCGATGGCGTCATCGAAAGTCAACAACATTGGAATGTCCGATCCTCCCCGTTTGGCCGAGTCTATGGTGACAGGGCGTGGATTCACCTTCGTCAGGTGAAACGCCGTTTAATCGGCGCCGCCTCGACGGCGTTGCCGTGACTACTTTAGGCTGCACCGACTAATAACGCTTTCCTCCACCTCACGTGGCCGCAACATTACCCAATAAGGTGAAAATACCCTACATTAATCTATTTTCACGCGACTCGTCGCACCGCACCGCACCGCACCGCACCGCACCGTTTTCAAATCCCTTAAACTTCAAGTCCGTATCCTCTTGCTACTTTTACCTCTTAACGTTCAACCACTCAACCACCCCGCCCTCCTCCTCCCTCTCCTTCTCCTCCTCCTACAAACCAACCACCCACTTTCGCCCTTCCCCTATGCTCGCACTCCCAAAACATAATGATTCGTTTCGGCCCGAAGTCGACGTGATTTTCATCGTTTCCGTTGAATTACTCTCGCTTATCCGCCGAATCCTTTCCATTCCATTCGTGATATGAATTTCGTTTTAGCGTTGTTTCGCGCCAAGCTTTGAGGAACTTGATCCTTTTAATAGTTCTCGCGATACCACCCCATCTTTCGTCGTCGTACGTTTACGATGAAAGTTTTTGAAAATTGACGAAGAAGAACACTAATCGATATTCCTTCTATTGCGAGCATTGAGACACGTTCGTTCTATTTCGTAATAGTATTTTGCGAATAGATTCCGTATCCGATGTATTATTCTCGTGATTTCAATGAATAGAAACGCGAAAGGTAATTTCTTTTTCATTTCTTTTCTTTTCTTTACTTTACTTTACTTTACTTTACTTATTTTTTTTTTTTCTATCTTCCTCGTACCGAAAGAAAACTAAGAAGAGAAAATGTTCGATGCAGATTGATTCTCTCAATGCCGAGGGATACGTCTTTACGGAGTTAGTTATTAAAAGGGAACGAGTAGGATAGAGTACAAGTTTAATCGAAAATAAGCAAACGGTGTTTAAGTTTCTCAGGAGCGATCATTCTTCATGGTAATAAGTTGCGTCGGCATAATCCTGGATATATGGGCTGATAAGAAAACAAATTTCCCATATTTTCATCGATTTCGTCGGAAGAAAAGCTGTTACGAACTACGACCTTTCGAAATTTTTACTACGGACATATAGTCTCTCTCTCTCTCTCTCTCTCTCTCTCTCTCTCTCTTTCTGTCTTCATCGTTACGTCGAAGTTCGCGAGAAAAGTTTAGACTTTCATATTAATTTCCACTGGTATTCGAAAGTTCGCGGGACGGGACGAGACGCGAGAGGAAAGGAGAGGGAAGGGAAAAAATTTATATATATATATATATATATATATATATATATATATATATATATATATAAAAGAAAAGTTTAGTGGAAAGGGAGGAAGAGGGAGGGAGAGAGGGAAGAATTGAAGAAACGGATGGGCGTTTTCTTATTTCACTCGTTTCTACTTTTCTCCTTTTTTTTTTTTTTTTTTTTTTTTTTTATTTCCGCGCGAGTTTTCATTCGAAATCCTAAGAGAGCACAGCGCCGCAGGTGATATACGCGAGGCATTATAGTGCCCAACGGCAAATAAATTCTTTCCTTTCTTTTTTCTAACTCAACGTAAAAGAGAAGTACTCGTATCGCGACATCTCGACAACTTTTCTTCTTCTTCTTCTTCTTCTTCTTATTCTTTAATACATACATACATACATACATACATATATATATATATATATATATATATATATATATATATATATAGACACACACACACACACACAATAATGTTTACCTTTGTTCTGTGTAAGAATTTTTTTTTTTTCTATAGTAAAACATTTGACGAAAAAAAGTCGATAGGATTTATACGATTCGTTTTTAACGTCGACCTCGACGAGACGGTGCAATCAAAATCATTAAAATTAGATCGGCGTTAATCTATACGAATCCGTAGTACGTCTTAGAATCAAGCCCGCAAGCTCGATTACGTCTTAATCGATTGGATAAGTCGATATAATCCAACGAAGAATTACTTTATTTACTTATCGTCTACGTAAGCGGGTATCCTATGAAAATTTCCTCGTAAGATCGCGGATTCGGCGAACCTTATCGATCCGTTTAAAATTTTAAAGAAATAAAGAGAAGTAAGACCGAAAGAGACGGCGATGGATCGATTAAGTGACGTAAAATATATCGATGAGAGGGAGGGGGATGAAATGATCGGGCGTAGAGGAAAAAAGTCATCGTGATTTGATAATTCGTTTTGAGAATCGCGAGTTCAATGATCTGATCGATCTTGTGAAATCTCGGAGAATATTAAAAAAAAAAAAAAACGAAGGAAGAAGAAGAAGAAAAAAAGAAAAAGAAGAGGACGTAAACACGCATCATCGTATGAATCAGTGAATCAGTGGAACGCAATGAATCGATGGTGGTGGTGGTAATAGTAGTAGTAGTCGAAAGCCATATTGGTCGGACGAAGCGGTAAAGTCTGTTATTAGTCGGGCAGGTATTTCGTTATCCTAGGAATCGCGTCGTATAGTGACCCTCGATGCCGTTAATTACGTTAACAACAGAACGGCTCACCGAGGGTAACACGCACTATAGTACCACCGTAGCACCCCGTACCCGATGTCTGATATGTACCCAGCAAAGTATCTCGAATTACTTTTGGCCAGGCGGCTCACTGCGTTGTTTTCCTTTTTCTTCGTTTCCTTTTTATTACTTTTTCTTTTCTTTTTTGTTTTTTTTTTTGTTCCCCCTATCGTGTATACACACATTATGCTGGTGCACGCGCGCCACCTCGTCGAGGCGCTGGTACGTTCTGAATTATTTCTCGTATAAACTGGGTCAGCTTTAAAATCGTTGCTTGTGACGCCTTAACTTATGCAACCGTGCAAGCATCCATGTATGTTACATTCGAAATTTCTCGCGAAATTTCTTTCCCTTTTTATTTTTTCTTTTTTTCCTTTCTCTTTTCTTTTATTTTCTCTTTTTTTTTTTTTTCTTTCTACTTCTTCTTTTTTTCTCCTCTTCCCTTCCATCGTTTTCTTTTCCTGTCGTTCGCTAGAGATAGAGAGAGAAATTGAGATTGAGAGACACACACACAGAGAGAGAGAGAGAGAGAGAGAGAGAGAGAGACGAATAGTTCGTTTTGAAAGTTTAGCAAGAGCAAAAGATATACGGGCATATTCTAAAAGATTAATTACAATGGTATAATTTATAAAGCAACAGAGACAATTTCTCTCGTAGCTTTGAAATTGATACACTAGCGAATGTAAAATATCTCGGGGCGATGATCGATATATATATATATATATATATATATATATATATATATATATATATATTGTATATACGGTGTATTGCTTTTGAAATTTCTCACGTTCTCGCGAGTTTGCCGAGAGTTTGTCCGAGTTTGAGAATGAAACGAGTCGACTTGAAATAATAGTGCCGTTTCTGGTATATGGTTGATAACAACAATAAGGATCACCGGCAATTTCTCCTTTTCTCTTACACGAAGTTCTTACCAAGAAATTTTCTTTACTCGAGAATAGGTGTGGAGGGGGGGGGGGGTGGAGAGAATTGAGGTTTGGGAAGAAAAGGAGAAAATTGAAAGTATAATTAAAGGCGTGGAAGAAGAAATAAAATGAGAGAAAAAAATTAAAAAAGAAAAACTTATTTTTTTTTTTTTTTTTTTTTCTGAGAAAAAAAAGGAGAGAAGGAAGTATTGAAAGGGAAAAGGAAAGAAAGCAATGATGATGACAGCAACGAGAATAATGATGATGATGATGATGATGATGATGATGATGATGATGATGATGATGATATTGATTTACCTGTTAAAATTTTCAGAGCTGGAGAAGCGGCCGCAGCCGCAGCTGCCTCGGAGCTCTGAGGAGCTGGAGGATCTGCACAAGCTGCTGCACTTCCCCGAGGAGGTGGCGCTCAGGTTGACGGAAATCGAGTATCAGCTGTTTTATCAGGTACCACCCAACGAGTACCTCAAGCACGTGTCCCAGGATCAAATCGCCTTGCAAAAATCACCCGCGAGGCCACCCCCGTCGCCTAGTCCAAGCTGCAGCAGCCCGAGTACAGCGAATAGCTCGACCCAGACAGAGGAAGAATCCTCTTGGCCCGGTGTTACTGTAATTTCGTCCGTTCAGACGCTCATCAATCGATTCAATGAGGTGCCCCTTTTCGTCTTATTTCCTCCGCACACTGTTTGATCGTATTCGTTTATTGCCTCCTATATCGCAATCGTTTATCGCTGATCCGTTTATCGCTTACCCTCTCATCTTCTCGAAATATCAAAGAGAGAGAAAGAGAGAGAGAGAAAGGAAGAAAAAGAGATATAAATAGAGAGAAGGAGGGTAGAAAGAGAAGGAGGGAGAGAGAGATAGCTATCGAAAATGAGATAGTTCCAGTGACCAATTTTTTCGGCCTTCGACGTTCGCGCCTGCGCTTACGCGTTTGACAATTTCGGCGTAGTTCCGATGCTCTCACGGAAAACAAGCCGCGCGCTAGAAGTAATTTCATGGTCGCGTACGTGTCTACCTCTGCTACGAGGACCTTAGCTAAGATAGAAATGCTTGCCGCGAGAAAATCACCCATTTATCGTACGGTAAATGCAACCACATTTTTCCAAATATATATTCCGTCGTATACGCTTATAATGAAACTCTTTCATAGGGTATTTTGAATTTCCATTAAATTCGCGCGAGTGTTCTTTTTTTTTTTCCTCGTAGCGATAAATATCGATATTACTTTTTCTCATACTCTCGATCACTCTCTCTCTCTCTCTCTCTCTCTCTCTCTCTCTCTCTCTCTCTCTCTCTCTCTCTCTCTCTCTCTTTCGGTCCAATTTTATTTCTATTTATATTTCTATCTATTTTTACTTTTCGAAATAACACAGTGGATTACATTTCGAACGCATTCGAATACATATGGTAACAACGTCGAAAGTAAGCCGAGTGCAATATACATATATGTAAACGTAACGATGATATATATATATATATATATATATATATATATATATATATATATACACGTTTTGCGAAAACGATCGATAATAAACGATGTGGTTCCTACCATTTTGTGATTGTCCAACGATTACCATAATACCATCCGCGTGGCTTGGGGGAGGGGGGTAACGTATCTATACCAGTAAGATAGAAATTTTCATTAAATCATGAATATGGATAAACGCGATTAAAGCGATAAGATCTTATTAATTAGCGACGCGACGATGGCGTCGATTGAATTTTCTTTTAATTTATCTTTTTTTCTTTTTATTATTATTATTATTATTAATTTTTTGTTTCGTTTCTTTTTTTTTTGCAATTCACAAATTCATCAACAGACTTGAATGAATATAATGGAGTGAAATCATTAACGCGAATACATTGAAAACAATGTGGCAAATCTAAATCGAAATGTTTTTTTTTTTGTCCGTTTAAATATTTCTAATATTATGTTGATCTCGTGATGACAGGTTAACTCATGGGTAACGCACGCCATAACCAGCGGTGCCACCGTAGAGGAACGTCAGGCAGTGTTATCCTGTCTCCTACGAGTAGCTCTAACTTGTTGGAACACCGGTAACTTTAATTCGGCTATGGAGATTATCGCCGGTCTCAAGTAAGTATATTATCGAGTAAAACGATATATATATAAAACACGACAAAAAACAAAATGTCATTGCTCGATCGAATGAAATACGTTATACTCTCGCTCGATTCCAATCTTCAAGATCTTACGAGCTTACTAATGTACCGATTTCGATATAGTGAATATATTTATAATTTGTTATCGTAATATCGAAACGCTTCGTTTCTATCTATCGTAAAATTTGTCAGGGGATTACGGGAGGTTAGACGTCGATAAACGTTGAGAATATATATATATATATATATATATATATATATATATATATATATATCCCGAAGTGTTTCACAAACGTAATCCGATTTTAGATGTTACCCCGAACTTTTCACGATGTCACACCGTGTTACGACTTCGAGAATCGTGGAAGGACAGTTAATCCTTTATCCCTTGGAATAATACAATTCCCACGTTTAGGTATCGCTATCCGATATTTCACGAATAAACGTATGCAATGCACACGGTAACCTCACGATCCGAGTGACTATAAACTGTAAACTTACTCGAAAGTATCGCAAAAATAAATAATACGATGGGAAATATAATTTTCTTTTTATTTTTATTTTTATTTTTTTTTTTTTTTTTTTTTTAACCTCTAGATCGTTCCATCGTATATTCCTTTCCTTTTTATCGGAGAAAAAAAAAATATATATATATATATATATATATATATATATATATATATATATATATAAATATACATACATACGTATATCTCAAACTTTTAACTAAAAAGCAATTTTCAATATACGAGAATATATTGATAAGTCGTTGAAAGCGACGTAATATTTCAAAGTAAAAGAGTCAATTTATTTCTAACGAAAGAAAATAAAGATTTATGAATAGAAAAGTTTATTTGGTTTATTCCTTAATACTTTTCTTCGGTTCCAACTTTTTTCTCTCGAGTTTTTTAATATACATGCATATTATATAGATACGTATATATATATATATATATATATATATATATATATATATATATATATATACATATATATGTACATGTTAATAACGATTTTACGAATATAGAAATTCGACTTCTCTCTCTCTCTCTCTCTCTCTCTCTCTCTCTCTCTCTCTCTCTCTCTTTCTCTTTCTTTATTTCTTTCTGACTGGAAGAGGAAGAGAAAGAGAGATAAAGATTGCCGGAGAAAAGGAGAGAACCATATATATATATTTCTTTTTTATCTTTTACATGGTTGTTCTATCGTATTTTATTTTTTTTTTTTTTTTTATCGGAAAAAAGAGAAAGAATATATTAAGCTGGATTTCATTTTCATAAAAGCATTCATAAGATTTAAGTGCATAGTTAATAATCGATGATGAATCGACGACGTCTCCGAAAGTGCGAAGGAGTTTCAATTTTTCTTCGAAAAAAAAGTCGAGAGATTTATCATGAATAGAAAAAATATAATTGGCTCCGTTGATTCTTTTTCTTTCCTTTATTTCTTTTTCTTTTTTTTTTTTTTTTTTTTTTTTTTTTTTTTTTTATTGAGTTTGAACTTTCTTTCCTTCATTATACACACACGACCACACACACACACACACACACACACACACACACACAGATAGGTCTTACGTACATCTTAATAAGGAATTCTATAAATTCAGTAATTCGACTTCTTTTCCGAATAGAAGACTGAGCGATCGAGAGAGAGAGAGAGAGAGAGAGAGAGAGAGAGAGAGAGAGAGAGAGAGAGAAATGAAAAAGAAGGAGAAGAAGAAAAAAAGAGATAAGTGGAAACGATAAGAACAATTGGAAATTTCTTTTCGAAGTCGCATTCTCGCGGAAAAGAAAGATCGACCGGGTAAAATGCTTTACTCGCATCAGGTTCATGGGTTGCTAACGTAAAACCCTCCCCCATGCATTATTTAAGACAATGGGATGTCTTTTCCGATTCGTATCTCGTAGTTCCTTCGAGATCCCGGAGTGGCTTTCGCTAGACATCCATTATCTTCCTGAAAGCGAACGTATTTCGCGAAACTTTATCGTCCTTCGGCCCTAAAAACGTTTCCCTCCTTCCTTATTTTTTTCTCTCTCTCTCTCTCTCTCTCTCTTTTCTTCTTCTTCTTCTTCTCTCTTTCTCACTCTCCTCTCTTTTCTTTACTACGTGCTTTCGACGTCCCATTTTCGATCGGTCGAAGTACCTTACCATCTTTTGTTAAGACTCAACGAAAGGATAATCCGACGTAAATGAAATGATTGACGATTTTTTGAGATAAAAAAAAAGATAGAGAGAGGGGGGGAGGGTAGAGGGGGAGGGGGGGTTAGGGGTAGGGGAAAAAAAAGAGAAAGAAATTTGCATATTTTCCCTTTCAATCCTCTATTTCCTTCTCGTGCGTCTTCTTCTGTGTTTGAGGAAATAAAACAAAGAAAGAGAAATAGAAAGAAAGAAAGAAAGAAAGAAAGAAAGAAAAAGAAAACGTTTTCCTTTCGATCGAAGCCATTCTCGCGTGGCCGAAAAGTTTATAATTTATTAAAAGCTCGAAGGGCCAAGCGGAGTGGCCGTGCTCGTTCGTAATTTCAATTTGTACTTACACACACATACGCACAAACACATATACACACCTTTTTTTCTTTCTTTCTTTCTTTCTTTCTTTCTTTCTTTCTTCCTTCCTTCTTCTTATTTTTCCTTCTTTGTAATAAATAACGATTCTTCGGAATACTTTAATTGGAGAACGCTTTCAAATATGAATGAAAAATATTTTTTCTTACCTTCCCCCCACCCCCTCCCACGCGTAGTAACGAAGTCGAAGTTCTTCGAGCTTCGATGAGAAACAAAACAAAGTTGTAGAAAAACGGGAAGAAAGAATAATTATCGCCAAGGACTTATATACCATCGTAATTTCGGTAAATTGTTACGAGGAAGCACGATCGTGTAATGCTCATTCTTCTCGGTCAATTTTTTAAACGATCGATGTGTGGAATATCGTCGGCGAAGTATAAATCATAATTGTCCGAAGATTTTTATCTCTACGAGCTTAGAATGTATCGAGAGTGTTTCTTAGATAATTCGAACGTGTAATTTTTTCCTTTCTCTTTTTTCATTATTCCTTTCCTTTTTTTTTTTGTTTTTCTTCTCTTTAAAGATTCGAAGCTTGGTTAGTTGCGCGATGTGAAACGAAAAAGAAGAAAGGAAAAAGGAACGAAACGAGAAGGAAAAAAATTAAGCAGTGAAAAAAAAAGAAAAAAAGAAGAGGTCCGAAGAAAGAGTTGAAAATTAATTTTTCAAATCGCCCATAGAAACTCTTCGTACCAATCCCCTTCCTCCACCCCCATGAATATATATTACATACACGAATAGAACTACCTTTCTTATCTCGTTCGATGAGGGATATTGAAAAGAAAAGAAAAAAGAAAAGAAAAAAGAAAAGAAAAGAAAAAGAAAGAGGAACAAAATAAATAAAGAAAAAGGAACTACGTGACGTTGGTAGGAAAGAAGTAGGAGGAGGAAGAATAAGAAGTATTAGTAGTAATAGTGATAGTGGTGGTAGTAGCGATAGTAGTAGTCCTAGTATTAGTGTTAGTGGTAATAGGTACTACTACTATATTCCGTTTGCATGAATTTTTCGAAAAGTAAGTTAAGCTGGCGTCGAAGTTTTGTTACTTCTCATTCGACAACGTTCTTCAACATCAACGTAGATAACCCATACCTCTTCTGTTACCCTTAGGAAACTTTCTTTGAGAAACCGCAGATCTCTCGAAACTTTTACGAACAAGTTAGAAGGAGAAAGAGAGAGAGAGGGGGGGGGGGGTGGGATGTATATAGGGAGGGATAGGTAAGAGAGCTTTTGGGGAGATCCGCGTGTAGATTAGGAAGAAAATTGTGGCACAGCTCGTAAAGGGGTTTAAAGGGATAGCTAAAAAAAAATCGAGAGGGAACGACGGAGAGAAAGAGTGAGAGAGAGGGGGGGTGGGAGAGAGGAGGAAGGAAGAAAAAAAAAAAGTGCCGAGTGAGCCCTTTTCTCGTGGTACAGAGAGGAGCTTAATGGCTGGTTCTACCGGATGTTTCTCGAATCGTCCGTTTCGTGGCTTCCGTGGCTTCTCAATAATGGAAAAGCGTCATTTGTACTAAAGAGAAAATGGAATCCGAGCTGTTATCACCCGGACTTTCGTTTTGCTTCCCCTTTTCTCTCTCTCTTTACCAACTACCTCCATCAAACGTCTCCCCCCGCCACACCACCCCCATTTTCCAACCATCGATGGAGAAACACCATAAGCGTGTCGCCTCGTTGTTCATCGAGTATCCGTGTACGAGACGACGACGACGGTCGAATAAATTTGAGAAAAAAAAAAAAACATTTACTCCTATCCTTCTTACTATATTATTGTAATAATGAAAAATCGCGTGAGAGTGGTGGTAAACACGTACGTCGAGGACAAATCTCATTTTGCTCGATCTTTTGTGCCTATCAAAAGGGTGAGGTAATAGAAGTAGAAGAAAAAAGAAAGAAAGAAAGATATATAGATAAATAGATAGATAGATAGATAGATAGATAGATAGATAGATAGATAGATAGATAGATAGATAGATAGAACAGATTGTATGCTCGAACGCTGCAATCACCGAAAGGCGAATTTAATCATGTTCGTAAAGAACAAGAAGGGTCGCCGCGAGGCATTCCCTCCCACCCCCCCCCCCCCTCCCTCTGTCTTTTATTTATTTTTTTTTCTTTTTAAAAAGTAAGAAAAAAGAATTTATACCTCCTTGTAACTTCATCGTGGAAGAACGAGGTGCGAATAGCATCGGCAAGAATGAGGATGAAGAATTGAGAGAGAGGGAGAGAGGGAGAGAGGAAAAAAAAGAGGCAGAGGAAGAAAAAGAAATGGAGGTAGAGGTGGAAGTGGAAGTGGAAAAAAGTTACTCTCGCTCGCGCGCGTGTGTGGTTGAGCCACTTAACTCAAATAACTTAAGGTATCTTCGAGGATCACGTAGACGTGACGGTGGACGACGACGCTCCTAACGGCAAGTGTGTCGTCCTTAGGAGGCCTCTCTGACGAATGAGGGAAACGTTCGTGCGAGCTTGAAACTCGAGAGGTTGTTACCCGGTATATATATATATATATATATATATATATATATATATATATGTAGAGAGAGAGAGAGAGAGAGAGAGAGAGAGGAAAAAAAGTAGGATACGTTTACGAAAGTACGCGAAACTTTTCACCGATCTTAAAATATATTTCATCCACCTTCTCATCTTCCTTTTCTCTTTTTTGCCTTCGTTTTTCTGCTCTCTCTCTCTCTCTCACTCTCTCTCTCTCTCCTATATTTTTCTTTTTCTTTTCGCCGCTAAAAATTCTCGAGCCTTACCTCCTACTTCCTCTTCCTTTCCATTCCTATCCCTATTCCTATTCCTATTCCTATTCCTATTCCTATTCCTATTCCTATTCCTATTCCTATTCCTATTCCTATTCCTTTACGGTACGTTCTACTTTAAAATCCATATTCGTCCATCATTGGAGAAGGTCGAAACGTGCAGGTGGTTGGCTGGTGTTGGGAGGCGAGGGAAGTGGGTAAAAAAAAAAGGGAGAAAGAAGGAAAATGAAAAGGGGATGAAAAAAGGAAGAAAAAAAAGAGGAGGGAAAAGCTCCGCGCGCCTCTACGGTAGAATTTTCGAAGCGAGCGAATTGGAACGCGATAAAAATTCTCGGGGGCGAAGGGGAAGGGAGGGGAGGGGATAAAAAAACCCGAGTTCCCTTGGCGTTTAAGTGCAATTCGTAAAGGTAATTCTTCGATGCTCGGTATTGTAACCGAGGGGAGGGACGGGGGGGGGGAAGGAGAATGAACGTTAGAACGAACGAACGAACGAACGAACCGAATGAATGGTCTCTTTCGAATGAAATCGAAAGAAGATTCACTATTTTCGACCGGACGTCCGTGATTCTTGCGTAAAAAAAAAAAAAAAAAGGACTGATGGGGAGTGGGCCGTGGGAATAAAAACGAGGAGAAAAAGAAGAGGAAGAAGAAGACAGAAAAAAACACACGCAACCATCCACACCCACCCACACGCACGCACGCACACACAAATTCACAGAGACGAAAATAAAAATGAGAAGAAATAGAACAGGTGTCCGATCCACGAGCGGATTTTTACCGCACGCATGTGACGCGGTTTTTTTCTTTTTCTTTTTTTTGTTTTTTTTTTTTTTTTTTTTTGTTTTTTTTTTTTGTGGTTTCGTAAAAATCTATATAAATGTGATAATCGAGTAAATGAGAATTCATGTTTTTTTTTCTTTGATTACAGATCGAACAAGCTAAAGCCATTTTGGCATAACGTAACCGAGACAATTCCGGTCTTGGAATATCTTGCCACCGCCCTTTTGTCTTCCGAGTACGAGCACGCTCTGGCCCGTGCTCTAGCTATGCCGGAATGTCCAGTGGTGCCATTTTTCGGTGCCTTTTTGCGAGAATTGAGAGGAGTCATTGCCACCGAATACAAGGTGAGAAAGATAATATTATCTTACCGATAGATTAATCGCCAATCTTGTTTCTCTCTCCCACTCTCTCTCCCTCTCTCTCTCTCTCTCTCTCTCTCTGTCTTCGTCTTTCTTTCTCGATCGTGTTATCTTATTTCTTGTCTCGAAGGATCGTCGTTCGAATGCGCTAACACTTAATAAAACTCACGTTCGGGTGAATAATAGCGGGTTAGGGGTGGGAGAGTGGGGAGTGGGGGAGGGTGGAATGTTCTTGGATCCACTTTAGTTGGATATATATATATGTGTGTGTGTGTGTGTGTGTGTGTGTAGGATAAAGATCGACGTGATTAAAGCTCCTAGAGAAATACGAAAGGGGACGGGTATGGGATCGTTCGTCGTATTTACTACGAAATAGGAATCACGTAGTTTCCTCTCTTTAACCCCTCTCTCCCCCCCGCCTCTCTCTCTCTCTCTCTCTCTCTATATCTCCGTTAACCCCGTTGAACTTTCGTGATTCTCGAGCGAGCTCCTTTCTTGATGGTACTTTTGAAAAATCTGAAGAAGTCGTTCGATAAACTAACCGAACCCTTTTTCGTGCCAAAGTAAAATACAAGCTTATTTAACTATATATTGAATATATATATATATATATATATATATATATATATATATATGTATATGTATATGTATATAATACATCAATCCATGTATTAACCGATGTACGCGTCATGTATAGATATGCGTACATTTACTCGTTCTCTTCTGTTGCATCGATGAAAAGAAGGAAAAAAAAAAAGAGAACGAAGAAGAAGAAAAAGGAAAGAATGAAAGGCAAACATAAAAAAAAAAAAAAGAAAGAAAGAAAATAGAAAATGGAAGGAAAAATTTCATGTTTGCTCGCATAATAGATTTTATGTTTTGTCACCGGTGCAGCGCCTGTGGTCACACTCGATCGTCGTTGATCGTCAAAGAAGGAAAAACGATTTTCTAAGCGAAGTAATACCCCATCGAAGTAAGATTAACTTCCTTTCTTTATTTTCCTCGCTCGTTGCTATTCGATCCTCTTTCGTATCGTACACAAAGGAGGAAGGGGCGAGGTGTTGGCGGAGCAAAAGAAAAATAGCGATAAAGTGTGAAAAGAGACGAAAAGAACGAGAGAGAGAGAGAGAGAGAGAGAGAGAGAGAAAGAGAGAGATTCTTCAATCAAAGTCGAATGTCTGTTTTCACCTACAACGAATACTGCGATAGTTCTTTGGAATATTCGCCGAAGGCGAATAACTTTTACCAATAACAATCCATTGACGACAATTCGTGTGTCTCTTATCTTTGTCGATAGAACCTTCGAAAATCGCATTAGGAAAAAATAAAATAAAAAAACCTATTGCGTTTGTGTGTATACGTATATGTGCGTCTATATATGTATGTATGTACGTACGTACGTAAGTAAGTAAGTCATCGTTCCCTCGGCCTCTTACCGTATGATATATTTCTAATATAACTATACAATATCTATACTATACTACAATAGCACGTACCCTATAGAAGCCTGATAATCATTCTAACCTTACTCCAATGGGGTACGAGTAAAATAATACTCATCCCGACGTAGCCTAATCCAGAAGTTAGAACCTTTCGACGGGGGAGTTTCTGTTTCCAAAAAAGTGTGTAAGAAAAGATTCTCGAGAGAGAGATAGAGAGAAGGATAGAGAGAAAGAGACAGAGAGAATGAGAGAGAGAGAGAGAGAGGGAGAAGCTGACAAAGTAGCTTTTCTAGAACGAAAAGGGGGATAGGTAACGCGCGGCCGCAAAACAGAAGATCGATTATCACTGCGAGTTCGATATTTCCTGGCATCACGTCCCTGGAAATATCGAGACCGTACCTTTACCTTCTCTTTTGTTACGTATTTTGTATCAATTTACGTGTCTCTCGTAGATTTGACATATTATCGTTTCCTCTCTTTAACCAACTAACGAACGTACGAACGAACGAACGAACGAACGAATCAGTTAGATTTATATATATATATATATATATATATATATATATATATATATGTATGTATTTTCGAGCATTGTCCCTGTCATCAGCGAACAAATGTAAAATATCATTCGATCAAACATTCGATCGTCCATAGACAGAAAAAAAAATATATATGATACATTAAATAAAGAGGGAAAGAGACAGACAGACAGAGAGAGAGAGAGAGAAGAATGACGCGAGAGTGCGCTCGCTTCTATTCTTCCATAGGAGAATATTCAAAAATTGGATGAGATTAATATCACAAATCGTTATTTGTACTAATATTATCTGCTCCAATTTTCTTCTATGTGTGCACGTACGCGGATAATAATACATCGCGATCAATGAGTTCTATTATTAACGCAGCCTTGTCGCTTTTACGAATTGACGAGCGTCGTGTGGGTGAGAAATTAGTTATATAAAAATGCCTTGTAAAGCGGCGTTTATTTATTTTTCTTTTTATTGTTTCGTCTTCTCTCTCTCTCTCTTCTTCTTCTTCTTCTTTTTCTCTCTCTTTTGTCAAATAAATTAGTTCCACGACGTGTCGCGTATTTGATGGAGTACGTACATGTACGAGGGAAAGGGTTAAAAGATAAAAAAAAATTAGTGTATATAGAAAGAAAGAAAAAAGAAAATAAAATTCGGTTACAATTAGAAAAAGCGAACGTGAATCGTATTTGATTTTTTGTTTTGTTTCGCGAATTTTATTGAGCTCGTTAGACAAAAAATATATTATTGTTATTATTATTATTATTATTATCATCATAATCATCATAATCGTCGTCATCATCATCATCATCATTATCATCGTCAAACGTAATTATCCTAAACGCACGTTAAATCTAATATTAAATTTATGTAAATGACGAACGATCGTGGATCATTAGTAACGCGTTACCTAAGGCTAGAGTTTAAGTCGTACAATTTTATTCAACTATTTAAGATATCGTTAGGAAATTAACGGAGAAAGGTCGGTAATGTGTCTGTCGATGGCAGATACTATTAATCTTCGAGACATTTCAAGCTCGTTTCGAACGAAGTAGGCTAGTTAGAACGATCTAATTATGCAATTTATTACCTCCCCCCTTCCCCCCTCCCCTCCCCTCTCCTCCCTCTCTTTATTTCTTTCTTTTTACGCAGACGTACAAATACATCGTCGTTTGATCGAATCTTCTGATAGTAAGTAAAACTAAATTTATTCCAATTTGCACCAGGACAAGTACATCGAATTCCTTCCCTTTTTTTATAAAAAAAAAAAAAAAGAAAGAAAAAAGAAAGAAAAAAGAGAACATACATTGCAAGAATATTATAAGCATTTTCTTTTTTTTTTTTTTTTTTTCTTTTTTCGTTTTTCTTATTTCCAAGCGAAGATCTTCGTGCACCGATCCAATGCTCCATCCTGCGAGAAGGATCCGTTGGGAAATTATTATCAAGAGATAAATCGTAAAAAATGATTTCATTTAGATTCTTAACCCACGTACATGACTATATCGGTAGAAATCTCTATTCGAAGTTTTATGGTGCGAAATAAATTCATCGCTGTAATGTATACATATATAAATATATATATATATATATATATATATATATATATATGCGCAAACATAAACATATATATATTGTATATGGTCGAGTATATGTAAAGGGTGTTTCAGAAATAAATCGCCAAACTTTAATAGCATATCCTACTAGCTGTAAGGATGAAAAAGAAAGAAGAGGGAGGAAGGAAGGAAAGGAAAGGAAAGAAAAGAGAAAAGAAAGGAAGAAAGAAAGAAAAATGAACCTAGAAAGGGTTCTTACAAACATGGATACAAAAAGGGTATTTTCCTTTTCTCGAGAGTTACAAACATTTCTTTATTATTTAATGGAAAACGAAAGGAAAAACAACAACAACAACAAATCATCTCCAACGATCTAACCTTCCGACGAAATGTCGCGACGATTTCTAACGCGTTCTTAAAGAAAAACGAAAAAAAAGAAAAAAAAACAACAACAACAACAAACAAACAAAATACAATAAAAAGTGTTGGTATGAAAAAAGAGATTCCCATAAAACGGGAAAGGAGAGAGTACCCGGGGATCATCCGCGCTTAATACGATCCTAATCTTTTTTTTTTTTTCTTTCTTTCTTTCATCCTCGGAATGAACAAAACAATGTTAATAATGTTCGACGATTTATTTTCGTAAAATCCTATAATGTATACGTATGTATATTTTACTTTACAATGGGAATCCATTTAATTTGACCCAGAGAAAAGGAGCGCATGCGCACGAGCGCATAAAAGAGAGAGAGAGAGAGAGAGAGAGAGAGAGAGAGAGAGAGAGAGAGATAGCGTGGAAAAGCAAGACCTCGATAATATTTTCACTCTGGGCGAGAGAACAATGTTGGACACGTAACAGGAGCTATAGATTTAAACGTTCGACGTGGATGAATGGTTTATCCGATAGGGATGCCTAGGAAAATCGCTTTTCTCTAACCGCATGGCATCTTCCTATCTCTCTCTCTCTCTCTCTCTCTCTCTCTCTCTCTCTCTCTCTGTCTCTCTCATTTTCTTTCATTCTTTCTTTCTTTCTTTCTTACTTACTTACTTGTCAGGAATTCCAAAGCGAATTCCTCGTACCTTGGCGTGAAGAATCCGACGAACGATGCAACAGAAGAGGAAGAAGGAATGGTGGAAAAAGGAATAAAAAACGTGAAGCAAAAATAAGAAGACGATGTTAATAGTAGTAAAGGTAGAAGAGGAAGAGGAAGAGGAAGAAGAAGAGGAAAAAGATGAAGAACAAGAGTACGAGGTCAAGCCTGAAGACAATAGTTGTACAACGACAAGGATAGGGGTTTCTATCGGCCTCCAGCAGCTACGATGGTTGTAGGCCGGCGGAAACTACTTGCTCTTGTCGCTAATAATCACCTCAATGAAAAGGACTACTACTGCTGCTGCTTGGTTGGTTGTCTGGTTCGTTGCTTGGTTGTCTGGTTCGTTGCTTGGTTGTCTGGTTCGTTGCTTGGTTGTCTGGTTCGTTGCTTGCTTGACTGGCTGTCTGTTGTTTCTCTTTCTGGCTTTTATTTTAACTCTCTTCTTCTTTTTTTCTTCTCTCTCTCTCTCTCTCTCTCTCTCTCTCTCTCTCTCTCTTTTTCCTTCTCTCTCTCTCTCAATCTCACTCTCCCTCGCTCACTCTCTGATATTTCTCATCATTCACGAGTGCTCTCATTTTTATCGTCGATCAAGGCAACTCGACAACATCAAACGATATCCACTCGTCGTCGAATCTATGAAATCTAAGTCGTACGAAAGAGATTATTAGATTTTATTCGATGAAATAAATAATTAACGTTATACGTTGAGAAATGAATGAGTCTCGATGATTACCTATAGGATTCGTAATATTGTTTGTTCGCAAAAACAAACAAACGGAAAAAAGAAATGATGGAAATTGTTACGTCGAACGTTAAAAGTTTTATTTTAGTTCTACGGATATATGTATATGTATGTATGTGTAGTACGCAAGTATGTGTGTGTGTATGTATGTATGTATGTATGTATGTATGTATGTATGCGATGTACTTTGAACGGATTAAAAGTTTCTATGCTTGTTAACCGCTCGAGTGGTTTTGCGAACTAAAATGAAAAAAAGATAAATAAATAAAAAATAAAAAAAGAGAGAGAGAGATTAATGTAAAAAGTCTCGGTAGAAGAAGCGATTAATGTTTAAAAATCGTTTAAGAACTTTTTCCCTTTTATACCTCCCCGTTGCCCCCCGCCCCCTGCCCCCCGTACAACACGCGTAAGAGAAATCTTTGTTACGATCGAATCGATCTCTGTCTTAAAATAAAACACGAGACCTACGAATATATCACGATAATGTATATGTTTGTTCTCGATTATATGCTGGTATTATATAATATATCGTTCACGAAAAAAAAAAAAAAGAAAAATATCGGACGTTTACCAATGAATTATCATTCAAAAATTGGATGCAATCGTAATGGTCTCATTACCGCGAGATCAAGTGGAAAAAGTATTTCCCGATCCTAAGACAGATTAGTTTTAGGAATCTTTTTAATGAGACGAGAAAGTTCGATCGGTGGATTAGTTCAATAATTATTTCGAGAGTTTTATTAGGATAGAAAAGAGAAAAGGGTGAAAGAAGAGGAAGTTAGAGAGAGATAGATAGATAGAGAGAAATAGAGTGAGAGAGAGAGAGAGAGAGAGAGAGAGAGAGAGAGAGAAAAGCTCTCTGAAAATGTCGATCGTTCTATTTTCGCGTAGGAATTTTCCAGAGTGAAGTTATATATAGGTAACTCGCATTTCGTGGGCTCTCTACGTATTAGTATCGCGTAAAGCTCGATGGATTCTGGGAAAATGGGAGGGTGGTGGTGGGAGGCGGGGGTTGAGTATACGTGGGTAAGTGAGAGTAGGTGGGTTAGGTTGGTGAGTTGGTCGGTTGGTCGGAAAAGTGGAAATGAAGTTTGAAGTCACAAAATAAATCTTTTCGACGTTTTTTCCCCGTGCTACGATTCATAGAGCTCTATGAGGGACAAAATGATATATTGGCTAATAAATACACTATATGGAATATGACAATGACATATATATATATATATATATATATATATATATATATATACACATATTTATATATATACATGTGTGTGTGTGTGTGTGTGTACATATATACACTTGTTATATCATATGGCAACGCTACTATTCAGAGATATGTTTAATGAATCCTTTTTGCGAGAGATTATGGATGCATCGAAGAGCGCATTTATGAGGATTACGAAAAAAAAGTTACGTTCTCTCTCTCTCTCTCTCTCTCTCTCTCTCTCTCTCTCTCTCTCTCTCCACTCATTTTCGTATAACACATAATCAGATCCAGCGGTGTAACTCTAATCGACCGTTTGAAGTAATTTAATTATCGATTAATTTTATTTATTAACTCGAGTAGATTCGACGGTGGGGGATGGCAAGTAGGGCTGAGGGCGGGTGAGGGATGAGTATATAAACTATATAAAGTATTCCATTAGCTCTAGTTCGGTAACACGATTAATACCATCAAAGCGTTATTTTCGAATCGATTATGGTTGGATAAAACCCTTTTTGGTAAGTAACTCTTGACGTGATTGCTTATAAATCTTCAAACCCGTTAAGCTCGAGTTAGATCAACGTTTATCATATCGGGATATTGTAACACGGAGAATGAATCGAACATTATCATCGCTATAGGGGGAATGAATCAATGAATCAATGAATCAATGAATCAATTAACGAATGAATGACAAGAGGAAGAAACGAAAAAAAAATAGAGAGAGAGAGAGAGAGAGAGAGATAAATAAGAAGAAAAAAAAAATAGAAACACCGAGTTCGCCAAGTTCGTTAAAAGTATTCAAATTCGACGGAGAAAGATACAAATTCAAATAAGAAAAAAAAAAAAGAAAAAAAAAAAAAAGAAAAAATAAAGAAGAAAGGGAAAGATAGAAAGGGAAAAAGAGAGAAAAGGGGGGAGGGGGGAAATCGAATCAATCGTAATCGAGAACATCGGTTGAGCCGGGAGAAGAGTGGCACGGAGAGATTTGGATTCGTTTTTCTCTCCTTTTCTTTTCTTTCTTTTTCTTCTTTTTTCTTTTTTTTTTTTTCTTGTATTCTCGTTCCTTTCCTTTCGTTTTTCTTTTTTCCTCCCTCTACTTTTTCTTCCTTTCTTTTTTGTTTCATCGGTATTACACGCGGAGCTCCGCCCTCCCCCGCCTCCCCCGCCTCCCCCGCCTCCCCCGCCTCTCCCTTTCAATTTATCTCCCTTTTTTTTCGTGATATCGCCGCGAGACAATGTCGAGTCCCAACTCATTTTACACAAACGGATATCGACGAGCTATCGACGACGGTGGGGGGGGGTGGTTGGAGGGGGTAGGGATGGTAGGGGGAGGGGGAGACAGAGCGCCTATCTTCGAAACTACGTGGCACATCATTCTAAACGCGTACGTGACGGCAAACGAATGAAGCGACTGATTCCCTTCCTCTCCTCTCATCTCCATCTTTCCTCGGCTTGCTCGAAAACTCGTTATCCGTAAGTGTGTTTAAAGGTAGAGAGAGAGAGAGATAGAGAGAGAGAGAGAGAGAGAGAGAGAGAGAGAGAGACGAATGCTCGTTTAGATCGTTCAGAAAAGAAATAAATAAATGGATATGTATCAAGATTTGGAACGTTCCCGATGCATTTTTAATCGTATTTGCGAATAACGGAACACGACATTTCTATTTGCCTTAGAAAATACAGAGAAATGATAATATACGCGATAAAAGGGAGGGTGGAGGGAGGGAAGGAAGGAATGAGAGAATCTAAATAATATTTGTATAACTTCGAACAACGCAAATATCGTTGTTAAGAATAACATCGTTAAAATAATCGTCGACGTTTCACCGTGGCGCTCGGAAGTGAAGAGAGAGTGAGAGAGAGAGAGAGAGAGAGAGAGAGAGAGAGAGAGAGAGAGAGAGAGAGGGAGGGAGAAGTTAGAAAAAAAAAGATTAAAGAAAAAAATGAAACGGAAACAGAAAATATCGTATTTCATGTACATTCTTTCGCAAGATTTACTCGCGCAAATTATATGTATTTTCTTTTCTTTTTTTCTTTTTACACTTATAATAATTAGAAGAATCCAACGATGGATATATTCGTAATTATACAATTTTTTGTCCGACGCGAATATCGTTGTTAGAAATAAATCGTTAAGATTTAAGTCAACGTTTTACTGTGATTAAAAAAAATAAAAGAAAATTAATAAATAAATAAAATATAAAGGAAAAGAGGATAGAGAAAATTCTATATCTTACGTGCGTATATCTTTTATGAAATTTATTTGCATAACTTTTATACTTTTTATATTTACACAATCTTTATATGAATCATCGTTAATAATAATAATAATGATAATGATAATAATATTAATAATTATAATAATATTAATAATGAATAAAGAAAAGTAAATAAATAAAAAAGAGACGAAAAGAGGACAGATAAAATTCTATATCTTACGTGGACATATCTTTTATGAAATTTATTCTCATAACGTTTATATTTTCCGTATTTACAATGTATATATGAATCATCGTTAATAATAATAATAATAATAATAATAATAATAATAATATTAATAATTATAATAATATTAATAATGAATAAAAAAAAGTAAATAAATAAAAAAGAGACGAAAAGAGGACATATAAAATTCTATATCTTACGTGGACATATCTTTTATGAAATTTATTCTCATAACGTTTATATTTTCTATATTTACAATGTATATATGAATCATCGTTAATAATAATAATAATAATAATAATAATAATAATAATAATATTAATAATTATAATAATATTAATAATGAATAAAGAAAAGTAAATAAATAAAAAAGAGACGAAAAGAGGACAGATAAAATTCTATATCTTACGTGGACATATCTTTTATGAAATTTATTCTCATAACGTTTATATTTTCTGTATTTACAATGTATATATGAATCATCGTTAATAATAATAATAATAATAATAATAATAATAATAATAATAATAATAATAATAATAATAATAATATTAATAATTATAATAATATTAATAATGAATAAAAAAAAGTAAATAAATAAAAAAGAGACGAAAAGAGGACATATAAAATTCTATATCTTAGGTAGACATATCTTTTATGAAATTTATTACCATAACGTTTATATTTTCCATATTTACAATGTATATATGAATCATCGTTAATAATAATAATAATAATAATAATAATAATAATAATAATAATAATAATATTAACGAAAGAAAAAAAGAAAAATATTGATAATAAAAAATTCCTCTTTCTTATTTGTTCGTCAGAGCGATACCGAGCGAAAGAACAATCGCGAGGGTACGAAAGGGAACGCGAAAGAGGTTGGGCCGATCGAAAATGTAGCATCCTCTGGTATATCGGTCGGCGGTCCGCGTATAGACGTCGAGAGTAATACCGAGGCTCCTTCGGGATGGAGCTCGGCTAGGAGTGGCTCATTGAAAAAGACAAACGAGTCGTCGTACGATGCCAACGCCGTCCTGGAAAAGGTTGCCCTCTTTCACAAGCACCGGCACGCTCGTGGAAGGGATGCAACGACCGGCTCCCTGCACCGCACCCTTAGCTTACACACAACGGCTATCGAACAGACCTACATGGCCGAGGAATGCGATGAGAACGATTATCATCTCGATCTCGATTCTTACAAACCGGTCCAACCTATCCTAATCGATCATGGGGTTGCACTATTCCCGGTAGCCGCACCTCACACAGGAATGGATCTTCACATATTACAGGTAAATATTACATATATTTTGCAACTTTTCTTAATGGACATGTGTAATCGTTAATTAATTTAATTAAACACACGTACGTAAGTATACTCTGCGATGCTATTAATTAACGTAATTACCATTAAGCTTATATAACGTTAAACGATCGAAAGAAATTAATCCTTGTCCGCGTGTACCTCGAACGCTAACGTTATCTTTCCTTTCTTTTTTTTTTTCTTTTCTTTTCTTGCACTGTACTTACCTCGCGCTGCTTTAACGTTTTGAAAACAACCTATGAGAATCGTTCCGTAGGTAGGGTGCAACGTGAAAAAGAAAGAAAAGGAGCGAAGAAAAAAAGATTATTTGCCAGGAGTAAACTGTGAAACTACGAACGAAAGGGGGTAATCGTGACGGTTAATTATGTTGATTCGATCTCTTTTATATAGTCTTGTTTAAACCGCTTCTCCGTTACAGTTACTTGTTTGCCATAAAAGGTGTAAAATATCGTAAAGAGAAGAGCCCCGTTGTCATCGGTATCCTAATATCTTGATAAAATCAAATAACTATTTATATATATATATATATATATATATATATATATATATATATATGTATATATACGTTATATGATCGAACGTTCTAAGGATAAAAATAGGTATGATAATACGATTAGGTGCTACATCACGGTACGACTTTGGTACATTGGGATTGTGAAAGCGGTACTTCGAGAACGGCCTTGGTATTTGCACGAGTAGATCGAGCGTGCAGTACCTTCGTCTGGGAGAAACCACCTTGGAGTCCATTGAAAACGGGCCAATTCGGTGGCACTGCCTATACCGAGTTCTCGATCACGGCCAATCCTGAGGATAGCGTACCAGCTGGCTTGGTTACAAGATACGCGACGCAACAAAGTGACTGTGCTTCGGTAACTTTGGAGGAAGGATACTTAGATTTGGCCTCCGTTAAAGAAATCATGATCGGTTGTTGCGACCGTGACAGAGAGGCCGACCTTAGGAGCATATGCAAGAGGTAAAAGGATCAAAAGTCGTCTACAATAATAATGTCTATAACAAAGATCGATTCCTTATTATCGAACGAATAATATTATAACTCGTTAGAGTTAACAAAGGATTTTCTCGTCATTAATCACGTATCTTGCATATATATGTATATATATATATATATATGTATGTATATACATAGGTACGGCCTACCTGGCTCAGATTCCTGTATCGGCCTCATGTACGGTTCCAGTCTGCCTGACAATCGATTGCTCTTTTTACTTTGTCCCCCGGCCCTTGGAAAGTGAGTAAAGATTTTTTGGGAAAAAAAAAAAAACAGAAAAAAAAAACGAAAAAAAAGGGGGTGGTTTGATCGGACAAAGGAGAAATTGGAAAGAGATCGCGTTGTCGTTTTATTTTTTAGGATATGGTATATGGGACTATGTTGGATATTACGAGGCCTGAAACGACAGCGACAATTGACCGATCGAAGATCGCGTTGGTTGAAGGAAAAATATCTACAATTGTATTTCGAAGAAGGTTGCCTCGAGCCTATGACCGCCGATGCGATACGTGTGTTCGGTGGTCGCGATTGGTCAATGACCGATAGCGTTGGAACCCTTTCACCAACCAGCAGCGGCAATCTCCGTAGACGTAACGTTAAAGGAAAGAAGACTAAATCGATCAGCAATATTCATGCATTGACTAAGGTATAACATAAATTTATTTTTTGATAATAAAGATTCGAAACTGTATAAACCTTACGAGGACACATCGACGACGACGACGATGACGATGATAATGATGATGACGATGATTAATTTACGTTCACGGTCCTTTCAGGAGCTCAGCTTTAAACAATACGACTCCTCGTCCTCGGACGGCGGCTTATCGGCCGCTCCTCTTCGTCACATAACTGGAAGCAGGGAATCCTTAACGAGAATAATTCCTCCCTCGCCGAGATCCAGCAGAGATAGAATTCCATCGCGCAGTCCACCCGGTTCGGCCGAAAGAATGGTCACTTCCAACCTGCCTTACTCGAGTTTACAAAGGTATCATCCATCTCGTTTCTATTTTTAAATGCAAAAAAATAAAATAAAATAAAATAAGAAGAAGATGAAGAAACATATGTGCGTATACATATATATTATTTAAGTATACGTACGTATGTGTATATATATATATTTATGTGTGTGCGTGTATACTCATACCTTTTACTTTTTCATTCTGTCGCGATCACTTGGAAACAGCTTACTTTGCGTTCCTAGAGACAAGGACAGAAATGGTGGTGGTGGTGGTGGTGGTGGAATAGTGCCAGGTGGATCGGAAGCTCCTTGGCAGGTGAAAACACGTGCCACTTCCATTATGTATGAGACCCAGCTGAACTTTGTCGAGTTTGTGGCACTTTTCCGATCGTTCAGCCTTCGAGCTAGAAAGGACCTACGTGATCTCTTCGGGCAGCTTGCGATCACGTGCCGAAGTCAAAGCGACGGTTCCCTTCGAGACTTTAATACGCGCCCGGCCGTGTTGAGACAGGCCAGCGATGCCACCCCACAAAGGATCGGTAGGAAACTAAAATAATAACTGTTTCAACGACGGGAGAGGGAGGGAGGGAGGGAGGGAGGGAGATAGGGTGGGTGGGTTTGGTTGGGGAAAGAAACAACGACGTTGAAACGCTTATCCGACTTAACGCGTATTATATTCCATTTGACGCAGGACTATTAACAAGGAACAATTCGATCGATTGTTACGAATACAAGACCAGTAGTAACCTACACAAGAAGCAAATCTTCGACGCGGTCGCGGCTGCCAGTATAGTTAACAATTGTTCTGGCGTGGACACGTCCAAGTCCCAAGTAATCACACTGGCCACATTCACGAAGTTCCTAGAATCTCGACAACAGGAAAAGCTTACCGACGACGAGATCAAAGCCCTCGTCAAGGTAAATTTCTTAACTTTTCCATCACACTTTAATCACCAATCAACCGAGTTATCTACCCATCTATCTATCTATCTAACTATCTACCTATCTACATACATTCAAATTCTTCGCTTTTACAATAAACAAACAAGTTGGAGAAGAAATTTGATTTGAGAAACGATTGCGTGATACGCGCGCTGGAGAAAAGAAAAAAGAAAAAAAGAGAGAGAGAGGAAGAAGGAAAAGTGCAATCGGGATTTCATCTGTTTTTTTTTTTTTTTTTTTTTTTATATTCTCATTCTAGAGGCACGAACCAGATCCGGCTTTGCGAACACAGTGGTGTTTATCTTTCGAGGGCTTTGCACGGTACATGATGGACAAGGACAATTACGCCTTCCCAAACGAATACGCTACGCCGTCGGAAAGCGAAATGCAACAGCCCTTGTCCCAATATTACATCGCAAGCTCACACAACACTTATCTGACCGGCCATCAGCTCAAGGGCGAATCATCCGTCCAGCTTTACTCACAGGTTATAATTCCTTAAGGAATATCATACATATATATATTATATATTGATGGAAAATGTGGATATATATATATATATATATATATATATATATATATATATATATATTTAAAATCGATTAAACTTATGACCCGCTCGTTCGGTCTCGATTCCTCGATTTGACCCGTCGTTCGACCTACTAGCCTTCAAATACTAACAAGAATCAAACCGGATTCCGATCGATTCTTATCCCCGACCGATCCATCCATTTTTAGCCTTTCAAAATCGGCGCCGTCCTCCGTTCGATCTTATCAAATATCCAATAGATTCGAATCGTACGTATGTACGTTTTGATACGGTCGAAGTTTCGCTTCGACTTTAATTAAATCGTAATCGATCTTATCCTATGAAATTAGTTGGGTCTCGCAACGTGACTTCCTCCTCCCCAGCCACCCCTTCCCCAACCCTCACCGCGTCACGATCGATATCACTTCCCTTTGGAAACTTTATATTTTACTAAATCAATCCCAAAATATCGAATCGTACATGGGGTGGGGGCGGGCAGGAGGCGGGGGTAACACACCAAAGTGCAAATTCAAATTCGTGATATCGATCTTCTAGGTCCTTTTGACCGGATGTCGATGCGTAGAACTAGACTGTTGGGATGGCGACGATGGATCGCCACTAATTTATCACGGTCACACCTTTACCACCAAGATACCTTTTCGATTGGTCGTAGAAGCGATCGACAGGAGCGCGTTCGTCAGTTCACCGTATCCGGTCATATTGTCCATCGAAAATCATTGCTCTCAGAGTCAACAAGCACGGATGGCACATATATTTCAGGTAAATAAAATTACGACATATACATACATACATATATATATATATATTGATTGTACTTCGTGCTATTAATTTCATTACCGTTGTAAATATTCAACGTGCATACGTACAAATCTATTATACATATATATATATATATATATATATATATATATATATATGTATATATATGTGTATGTACTATACTATATATACGTACGTTATATGTAAATAAAATCGATTATTTATTACAGTCGGTTTTTGGCGAAAAACTTGTAACGAAGTTTCTATTCGAAACGGATTTCGGCGAGGATCCACAGTTACCATCGCCCTCGCAATTGCGATATAGGATATTGATTAAAAATAAAAAATTAGTGGTCGATCCAACGGGGCCGTTGGTTCACGCTCCTGTATCATATCGTGGTAAAATGTTGATGTCGGATCGTGCGTCGTCGATGAAACAAATGCGAACGGACGCAAGTAGCACGTCGGTACAGGAATACTACAGCGAGGACGACGACGACGAGGAGGACGACGACGAGGACGATAATATCGACGGTAATCACTTATATCGCCATCTATCGATTATAATAATTTCGATAGAAAAGGAATAAAAATAAAAAATAAAAAAAGTTTGCTCTCGGAGAGAACGCGACGCCGCGGTGCGAGTAGCGAAGTATTATTTTTCTATCTCTCGTTCTTTATTTATTTTTTTATTTTTTTTTTTTTATTTTTTTTTTATTTTATCCATTTCCAGACAACTCAATATCGAGCTACGAGAGATATTTGGGCGGTAATCCATTGGCAACGCACGGCCGTTTAAAATCGGATACGGCAGCGGACGATAAGGCTCAACCGAAACAGAGCAGTCAAATCGCCAAGGAACTCTCGGATTTGGTCGTTTATTTGCAAGCCATTAAATTCCGCGGTCTAAACACAACAACGGGAACGCCTGGGACCTCCGGTAAAATTCGTCATCCGTCTCACACGGGACCAGTACAAAGACACAGCATCGCCGGTATCGGGAGCAGTGGCGTAGCTTCATCCACGGGCTCGCCTCAATCACTCTCGACGTCAGCTTCGATCGCGAGCGGTGGCAGTAATATCGATAATCTTTTCAGGTTCTTTATCCGTTTCTCTAATATAATGCCATTGAAAGAAAAAAAAAAAAAAAAGAAAAAAAAAACAAAATGAAAAGAAAAGAAATGCATAGCGAATTGATATTATATCATCGTATCGTTTTCCATCAGGTCGACGCGCGGCGTACCAGCGTGCTTTCAGTGTTCGTCGCTGAACGAAAGTACCGCGAAAAAAATTTGTCGAAAGCAACCATTGGGTGTCGTAGCGCACGCGGAAACGCAATTGGTTCGAACTTATCCAGCTGGAATGCGTATCGATTCTACCAACTTCAATCCCGTAATCTTCTGGGCGTTTGGTATACAAATGGTAGCGTTGAATTATCAGACCGACGACGCGGGATTGAATTTGAATGCGGCCATGTTCGAACAGAACGGACAATGCGGATACGTGAGGAAACCTTCGGTAATGTGGGACAAGAGTCACATGATGTATAGGTACGTTTTGCATTATTTATTAGATTTATTATACGGAATAAAGTGATCAAATGGAACGTGCATTTTTTGTTCTCTCTCTCTCTTATGTTCTTTCTTTTTTCTTGTTTTGTATCTTTTCTTTTTTTTTTTTTTTTGTTTTTCCGTTTCATTCGTTCATTGTATTTACAGACGTTTCAATCCTTGGGACAAAGAATTCGATGGTCTACACTCCGCCCATTTGACTTTATCGGTAGTATCGGGACAATACGTTTCACCCACGAACTTCTTTGCCAGTACGTACGTCGAAATCGAGCTGGTTGGTATACCGATCGATTGTGCAAAACACAAAACAAAAATAATACAGGGCAATGCCCTTAATCCAATTTGGAACGAAAAGTTTTGCTTTCAAGTAATGTTCAAAGATTTGGCCTTTCTAAGATTCGGTATAGTCGAGGCGAGCTCGCACCATTTGATAGCACAACGGGTTATGCCATTGAAATGCCTAAGACCGGGTTACAGGCACGTAAGATTGCGCTCGTGCAAAAACAAACCGTTGGCATTGTCAACGTTGTTCATATATTCGCGACTCGAGGAGGAAAGTCTCGATTACAATACCTGCTGTCGCGATCACAAGGATACGTCCTCGAAGAGACCGTCGTCGAGCAAGGAACCGGACAAATTGACGAGCGTCGATCCTGGCCTCGGTGGTGTCACGTTGAAGAGAAGAATGTTTTTCCTTATGGTTTATCACGTGATACCGGAGGAACCGTATACGATATTGAAGGTAACCCAAGAGAGTACCACTCAGGAGGTAATGTTGCAGGCGTTACAGAAAGCGGGTATATCGGCCGAACACGTCGACGAGTATATTCTAGTAGAGGAGGTGTCACGTGGATGGGAAAAACGCGATAGGGAGGAATTGCCGACTCAACGGGTTCTCGATCCGACCGAACATCCACTCCAAGCGCAAGCCCTGTGGAAGGGACAGGGCCGATTCCTATTGAAACGCGTCGGCGATGATCCCAGTAGCAGAGCTTGGCTGGCGTCCATACGAAGTACCGCTGGACATTCGAAATTGGACGCTAATGCGCGCGACCATTCGGCACACATTTGGGACGAGGCGGACACCTTTCTCGTTTGCATTTACAACGTATCCCCGGAGATACCATACGCGATCTTACGCGTACCGGTTAGTAGCTCGGCCCAGGACGTATTGGCCCAGGCGCTCGTCAAGGCAAGGAGAATGGAGGATCCAATGAAGTTCGCATTGATAGAGGAATTGGAATGGGGCGGGGCAGGGGCCGTTGGCAGTGGCAATCGTCAGCTTAGAGTCCTAAGGGACGACGAGAACGTTTACAGTACGCAAGCCTTTTGGAAGACCCTTGGCAGATTTATATTGAGGGAAAGGGAACAGGCCATACCGAGGCGACATTTGTTGCCGGCTACGTTGGACAGGTTAAGTAAGGGTTTCTCCGTTGGTAGATCCGTGTCCCTTCCTGGTTCCAGCAAGGAAAAGGTCCCGGTTAGCGAGGCACTGTCCGATCCAACGTCAAGAGGTTTGAGGCATCGTTTGTTGATGCCTGGTCGTAGACGGGAAGTCCATTCGGACGGCGAGGACACACGGGAATCCGATCTGTTGAACGCGGCCCTTCATTTGAAGAAAGTCTCCTTGAGAAAGTTAAGAGTATGGAAGTCATAGTGGCAGTCACGGGCGACGTCGATAACATCGATCTTCGCCGCTCGGAGAAATCAGGTTTAAATTAAACGATCTATATAAAATTAATATCGGATGTCTCTAGCCTAACGTCGAAAAAAGAAAAGAAAAGAAAAGAAAAGAAAAGAAAAGAAAAGAAGGAAGGAAAATCAATCGGGATCGAATTAAAGTAAAGATTGGAAAGAAAACTATTGAAAAAAAAAATAAATAAAAAGAAAAGGAAAGGAAAAAAAAAACAATTTCAATTTGTATACGAATTCGTGCGAATGGAACGAAGTCATTGAGACATTATTTGCTCTATCTAACGATAATAATGTCCGATGAGAGGGAGAGAGAGAGGGAGAGAGAGAGAGAGAGAGAAAAGAAAGGAAAAATATAATGATCGTCTACGTTTGTGGGCGTTACCAAAACGAAGAAAAGAAATCAATTGCGAGGATTATTCAATTTCGATTCGATTCCATTTCATTCGATTCGATTCGATTAGATTAGGATTCGATTCGATTCGATTCGATTCGATTTGTCGATGGAAAATAATTTATTCCCTTTTATTCGTTTATTATCGAATTCTCTCTTATTATATTTAATTCAATTCGCGTTGGCCATTCAATAAGACCTATATAACAATGATGATGTTCCGAATATTATAAATATATCGAAGAAATCAATGGAGAAATTAATCGATGGTATATAAAATTTCGATGAATAAATCACAATAGAAAATTTCTTTTCAATATTTTTTTTTTCTTTTTCTTTTTTGTATAAGCAAATTCCAAGTCGAGGAAGATATGTGAGTCGATTTATATCTATGTTGGTGGACCATTATCACGTTGCGATAGTCGTGTAATAAGTCGTGCATTAATGATACAAATACCGTATTATGGCTTCTCGAGTTTCGGCCAAGAAAAAAAAAAGAAACAAAAACAAAAAAAATGACAAAATAGAAAAAGGGAAGAGAAAAAAGAATTCAAGAAAAAGCCAAAACCCGTGGGCTTTCTTTATAACGCATCAGTATTATTTGTTAGTACAATTTCAAACACACCCACGCACACTCTTTCTATCTATCTTTCTTTATCTCTATCTCTATATCTATCTATCTATCTATATATATATGATCTCTCTCTCTTTCTCTCACACTGACTTTTCTCCCTCCCTCTCTCTCTCTCTCTCTCTCTCTTTCTTTCTTTCTTTTTCTTTCTTTCTTTTTTTCTCCTTTATTCTTTTCGTCATAAAAAATATTATCTACGTGAGAGCGTTATAGTTTATTTCTTAGATATAAAAGGAAAGGCCGTGAACTTATTATCGTATTTATTACTATTATTGGAAGAAATCAAATTTCTATATACGTATATATACATATATAGATACGTGTATATTTACTTATGTACGTACATCGCTAATGTTTGCAGAATCGATCGATGTTTACTTTCTTATACGCGCACGTACGCGTGCGCGCGCTCACACGTATATATATATATATATATATATATATATATTTATATGTATATATATACATACATATATACACACCACATATATATATATATATATACACTATACACACGCGCGCGCGAACTACAGTCTCTTCCTCTTTATCTTTTTAAAAGAGAACATAATCAGTAGATTGTATATATTATACAAGGTCGAGGAGTGTCGATTTTTCGTTTCTTTCGTGCTTACGCGTTCGAATAAAATTGCTTTAATGAAGAAGAAGAGGAAGATGAAGAATAAGAATAAGACGGTTCGTCCAGAATACCGAGATAGCCTAATTTTTGTTAATTAACATTAAATAAACTCCATAGTGACAGACGGTAGGATGATAAAACCGATAATACGAGGTATCTGCCAACGATGCCACAAGAATCTCGTTCCGTCTTCCAAATGTTTCCCATATAATATCTATTTATAAAAGATTTAATCGACAATTGCATTAAAACTAAATCCTCATTGATTCAATCGATATAATCGTATTTAATTAAATGCAATATTTAAGAAAAGACACCAAAATTTGTCTCTTTCTCGACGTCTCGTGACATCGTTGAGCATCCGTAACACCCATACATAATATACATCTATACGCACATACATACATACATACATACATACATACATACATACATACATACATATATACATATATATATGTATGTATATATATTCGTTCGCAAATAAATAAGCATAAATAAAAGAGAAAATAAACGAGGACTATCGCGAATTAGTTGTTATCAACGTGGGAGATAAGAGTATATAAGAAACGTGTATGTACATAAGCGCAAACGAATAATGGCTACTAATAACGATAATTAAACGTTATGTATTTTAATTGGATCGACACTCCCCGAAGGAAGAGAGAATTTTGCAGAAACCCCAAAATAAAATAATATAAAATAAAATAAAGTAAAATTAAATTAAATAAAAATAAATTAAATTAAATAAAAAAAATAAAAAAAGAAACTAAAAATTAAAAAATAAACATATTAAGAAAAAGAAAGAGAAGAAGAAAGCATCGTCAGCAGTTAGGAGAGGTCGTAGTGCGTCGAAAAATGTCGAAGGAAGTAACGAAGGGAAGTTGTTCAAAAAAAAAATAAATAAATAAATAAACAAAAAGAAGAAGGAAAAAAACGCGTTGCGCGTTAATCGAATCGTTCATCTCTTAGAAAGAGTTACGAAAGTTTGATACGTTTGACGAACAGTAAAGATCGAGAAAAAGAAAAGAAAAAATATGTTTCTATGCTCTTCGTAAAGCTCTCGCGTTTTCATAAAAAGGAGAGGGGAAAACGGCTACTTCTCTAATACTTTTGGGACCACTCTCGTTAAGAATAATATCCGGGTGCTTTCTATTCTATTTCGATTTTTCGTCGGCGATTGGAAGAAAGTAGATATATATATATATATATATATATATCGATGATACGTAACCAAGTTAATACGATCAAGAATAATGATCCTTCGACCTTCGAATACGACGAGGCTTCATCTTAAAGCGAATTAACAATGAAATATAAAACAAAAAGTTGTATTTATTGTATTAATATATTCAAATATTTGAACATCGGGCATATCCCTACTGTACATATCCGTAAATTCATTTAGTTGCTCTATTATATATTTAATAATATATATATATATATATATATATATATATATATATATATGCTATTATATATTTCATAATATTACTATTATCTATTTAATAGTACATATACATACATATATGTGTGTACTACTGCACTTTTATACGGAGGCACGTTTTAAAAAAGAGATCGATGAAATGGGAGGAATGTTGAAAGACATTTAGAAAAAAAAAAGAAATGTCGATCGAATCTAACGATTTCAAAGGAAAAAAGGGAAAATGTCGTCTCTCACGCGGCTCGGGCTGGCCTGAACACGCGAACGTTTTAATCTCTGTTAAAAGTATACACATCAATATTATATTATTATATATATATATACATATATATATATATATATGTATATATATATATACACATATACATATACGCGATGTGTCTTTTCATATATAATGAACTTTATAACACGAGAACACGTAGCACACATAAGCGCTCAGCCGCTTTTCATTTATACACCTACACATAAGTATTATATATATATATATATATATATATATATATATATATATATATATATATCATTGCAACTAAACCGGGCTGATATAATCGAAGAAAAACTGCGCTTATCATCGGACAGCTTAACGCGTTGTCAAATAAATTATTTATACAATAACTTCGCGAATAAATAAATATTCATGGGTAAGTTAAAAAGTTAACGTATATATTATAGTAATAATAGTCGATCGAAACAAACTCGAGTCCATACCAAAGAGAAATGAAGAAGTTAGATAAATCAACTGGTATAATTAATTATTCATCGAATGCTAATAATTGAACGCTAATCATGTATAAAAATATATATATATTATATATATATGTATGTGTGTGTAATATATACATGTACACAAATGTATATTCGTATACATTTATATATGTATATATATATATATATATACATATATACATATATATATATGTGTGTGTGTATCAAAATGTTATTCATTTTATTTTATAAGTTCATTCGTTTTATACTCAATCGATCATCGTATCGAATGCTCGATCCTTTACGATCGTCGTATACTTAGAATAATGTTTATAATGGTTAAAACTTCACGAAATATAAACTTTTATATAACATCGTTCAAGTTGAAAAATATCAATTATATTGCCGATATATTTATGTATATCGCTTATATACGTTACGCACATACCTTTTACGTGCATATTAATTATATTCATTGTTTACGGAATATTGTTCAATAATTCCCGTGAAATATTAAAAAAAAAATAATAATAATAAAATTAAACAAAGGCTAATATACTTTTCTACGTCTAATACTACAGCTTCGTATTTTAATTTTTTGATTTAGCCTAAGGTGCTAATACATACATACATACATACATACATACATACATATATACATACATACATACATACATACATACATACATACATACATACATACATACATGCATATTATATTATATTTACAAAGATCGCGCATATAAGATTTTTTCATACACTTCCATGTTGTCGTTAAGTGGTAACACGAAAGAAAACAAAGAAAAAAGGAAATAAAAACAAATGGGACATAGTTATAAACAATATATTTTATACATAGGGTGTATATAAAATTATGATTGTACTCATATAAAAATGAGACGCGTAATCTTATAATTCACTATTTAGTTGATCTTGATAACGATACAAAATTTGGTTTTTTGTTATCTACTTTGAGAAGCTTTCTTATGAAATAAAAAGAACGACCTCCAACGCCAAAAAAGTAGAAAATGTATTACTATTAAAAAGAATTGTACTCTCAATAGAATTGCAAAATTGGATAATGAATTAAAAGTTTTTTCTCTGATTAGAAATCAATAAACCTTCATACGTACATACATATATATATATATTGATCTCGCATCAGAGTAAATATATGGTAACGAGTTTTAAACGTAAAATCGATCGATGGTCGACTTGACTGAAATAATTTCGAAAGAGCGTATCAACTCTTCGTCGAGACACACTGTACGAGAAGGGAGAATGACGAGGGAAAGACAAAAAAAATTCAAAATAAAAATAAAAGTTAAATAAATTCAATCATTACGAGATATAGATTTAGAATTTGATTAGTGCGAAACGATTGTATTCGAATTTACGATGATTTACGATCTACACGAACGACGTCGGATGATAAAAGAGGAAAAATGAAATGAAATGAAATGAAATGAAATAAAATTGTGAACTTAGACCTAACGTAAAGTAATAATGATGTATCTCGATAATGATGTATCGCGATAAAAAGCCAAAAAAAATAATATTAATAATAATAATAATAATAATAATAATAATAATAATAATAATAATTAATGCAAAAAACTTTTCCTAGCTCTTATCGACTATGTTGTGTGTGTGTAGCCACGGATTTTGTCGCATTTTAATAATCGAAGATTAATGAAAGAGTAGGAGGTGGAAAAAAAGGCATTATAAGAGAAAATAGGCGATGTAAAAGTTTAAGAAATAATAGAAAATTCTCTCTTTGGCGTTATTATGTAAAGGAAAAAAAAAAAAAAAGAAAAATAACAAAAAAAGAAAAAAACATACGAGTAGAGAGTCCCCGTTCTTATTTCGAGAGGACACAAGAATCATTGCATGTCTTACACGCGGAAACGGGAAAAAAAGAAAAGGGAAAAAAAAAGAACAAAAAAAAATAAAAAACACATGCGACCGTCTTGGAACACACATATATATATATATATATATATATATATATATACATATATATACGTACATACATACATATATATATATATGAAAGATTTACTATTATTACAATGTATTAATACATTAATATTATTGACATTGTTGAAACACAAGCAAACAAAAAGATGAAAAGAAATGAAAAACAGATACTTACATGTAAATAAATACAAATAACATTTTTATATAAACAACGTCGCTTCATTTATTCGTTTCCAATCATTTTTATCCATTTGTTTATATTATTTACATTATCATAGTTTATCCATTTGTTTCATTACCGTTATTATTACGTATGTATCGTATAAGAATTTTATTGAATATATATATATATATATATATATATATATATATATATATATAAATAATTAATATATATATATATTAATTATACTTGCGTTATACTTTTGTCATCTAAACATTTCTTCAGTTGTTTTGTTGTTGTTGTTGTTCTTCTTCTTCTTCTTCTTCGTCGGATCGTCGAGCAAGGAAAACGTGTTTTTCTTAAGCGTTTCGAATAATGTTTATTTCTAAGCGATCTTACGCTGTGCAATAAATATAATCTGACAATAATAAATATTTAAGAGAGAGAGAGAGAGAGAGAAAAGAAAGGAAAATATCTTTAATGAAAAAAAATTGGTTAAATGTTACGGTAAGGTACAAAGTTGTATATGCATATACTATATATATGTATATATATATATATATATATATATATATATATATATATATACATACACATGATAAGTCCAAATTATCACATAAGAAAAGATCAACATAGTCTTATCGGTTGTTGACGACGAGTCGTATTTCTTGCTTCGCGTAGTAGTATTAATACGGAGCTGTGCTCGAACGGTTGTGTCTAACGATCGTGTGCTCGTATATATTCATCGTTTGATAAAATTTTCTATTCAAAAATATGCCGGTAAATATATATTTACATTACATACATACATACATACATATGTGTATGTGTGTGTGTGTGCATATATCGTGATCAAATAAAATTAATGATAGAATAAAATTCGTTATTTATTTCTTGGATATCTAAAAATAAACATTTTATTAACTATATATAATATATGTATATATGTATATGTATATGTATATACATATATATATTTATATATATATATATATATATATATATATATATATATATATATATGTGTGTGTATACGTATTATCCATTTTTATTTATTTCAAATAAGTAATGAGAATTGTTATTTTATTTATTTTAGAATATACCTTTCACCTTTCGAGGATTGATGGCTCCTGTATTTACGCCATTCTTTATCAACGGGTAAAATATGTATATCAATGTGTCATGAGAGAAAAATGTCTATCATATTTCTTTTCTTTTTTCACACATGTATAGAAATTTTCTTTTCTTTGAGAATATTATTCTCATTGATACCATTTTGATAATTGTAGGAAATTGAAATTGGATGTCATACCCTCGTATGCGAATTATTTAGCTGAATATGGAATCAATGGAATTCTTGGTATATATTGAATATATATATTTTTTTCTCTTTCTCTCTCTCTCTCTCTCTCTCTCTCTCTCTTTTTTATTTCACAAATATTTATTTTATATTCTCAATATTACACAAAGTTAATGGAACGACTGGAGAAGGTACGTCGATGAATTTGGAAGAAAGGAAATTGATTGCGGAAGCTTGGTCGCAAACAGTGAAATTTACAAATCAACATTTGATGATTCAAATAGGTGGCGCATGCTTACCCGACGTAATCGAATTAGTAAGTTAAATTAATTTTATAACAAATAAATATACAATATCTTACAGATATCCATTCATACGCGTATATTCCTGTACGCGTACGTTGTAATTTGTGATATAAGAACGTCCTTTTTTTTCTCCTTTATTTATTTATTTATTTATTTATTTATTTATTTATTTATTTATTTATTTGTTTGTTTTGTTTCTTATTGCTTTCTACGAAGGCCAAACACGCAGAAAGTATAAAAGCAAGTTCTATACTTTGTTTGCCTGAACTGTACTTCAAACCGACTACGTCGCAAGATTTAATCGATTATTTGAAACCAATAGCACAAGCGGCACCAAAGACACCCTTTTTATATTATCATATACCAACGTATACCAATGTTAACAGTAAGATTAATATATTTTATTTTTCTTTTCTTTTTATATTTTTTATATTTTTAAATAATAATAGAAAGAAAATATATATATATATATACATTTTATGATTAAAAAATATAAATATACATTTTACAGTACACATGGGACAATTTTTAGAAGCCATAAAAAACGAAATTCCAACGCTCGTAGGTATCAAGTTTACGAGTACCGATTTAATAGAAGGTACACAAGCATTACACGTTGACAATAATCAATATGTAATATTTCTTGGTTGTGATCAGGTAATATTCACCGATATATAATTAAAATATATAATTTAAATATATATATAATAATTAACATATATTTAAATATATATATATATATATATATTGATATCATGCATCGAAATAGCTCATCTCGGCTGGTTGCTCGTTGGGGATTGATTGTTTCATAGCTACGAGTATAAATGTATTTCCAAAACTGGTAAAGGAATTGATCGACGCGAACAAATCGGGAGAATTATTACAAGCTAAACAAAAACAAGAAGAATTAACGGAGGCCATTAACGCCGTATCGAAATATGGTAAATTATAAATTATCGATGGGTTTAAATTAATTTTTACATATTTGTTTCCACGATGTATTATTTTTTTTTTTTTTTCTTTACGCGAATGACTTAATTTTCAAGGTAATTGGGTCCAAACGATGAAATACGCTATGGAGATTATTAGTATGCTTAAAGTTGGACCACCCCGCGTACCATTGAAACAACTTTCGGGTAAATCTATGAGCTGGATGGAAGAAGACTTGAAAAAACTCAAATATACAAATTAATCCGTTAATACTATCAAAATTCATGAATATTCTAATGAAAAAAAAAAAAAAGAAGAAGAAGAATTGATACTACGAGAATTTCGATTTATATAACTATTATTTAACTTGTTCGTTAAATAATACAGGAGAGAAACATTGTTCATTGGTCGAATTATAATATATTAGAAATATATATTTTAAAGAAAAACATCATTTGGATTCTTGTATTTATTTCAGCATTGCGATGGATATAATTATTACATATCATGTTCGTTAAATAGTACGAGAGACAAAAAAACAGTGTTCATTGTTCGAATTATAATAAATAATATATTAAAAATATATATTTTAAGGAAAAATCATTTTGAATGGTGACATTTTATTTTTCAATTGAGATCTCTTTTAATGGGGGCGAGGGAGTAATAAAAACAAAAGAGAAGTAGAAAAATAACGATAACCCGCCATATTAAGAAAAATTATAATAATTTATTATCAAAATCATATAACACAGGTATAAAAGGAGCAACTTGCTTGCAAGTTTTACTTAATACTTTTCTTCTTAATAAATTAATTGATTAAAATTAGGTAAGATTTCTAATAAATACGTAAAGCGAACTTAACAAGTACGTAACTTAAAAAGTTATCAAATAATATTAGGAAAAGGTACATCAGTCGAGTAAAAAAGACAAAGAGAGAAAAAAAAGAAAAAAAAAAGAAAACGTAACATGTTCGGATTACATTAAAGACATATTACGGATGATCATATGTCTTTCTTATTAAATTTAATCCACTTCTTCTACGGTAGGACCAGAGTTATCGTTCCGAGCTCCATCAGCTCCTCCGCCCTGATGAATTTTCGTCATGATTGGCGAGCATTGTTTCTGCAACTCCTCCAATTTGTACTTGTACTCGTCCGTTTGCCCGAGTACATTATTGTCTAGCCAAAGTACAGTTTCGTCGCATAACTTTCTCACTTGATTCTTATCGGTTTCCGTCAATTTCGATCCGCTATCCTCGATCGCTTGTTTGACAGAAAATACATAACTCTCTAATTGGTTCCTCAAAGCGACCTTCTCCCTCTGTTTCTTATCCTGGTCTTTGTAACGTTCTGCCTCGTCCAACATTCTATCAATTTCGTCTCTGCTCAAGCGTCCCTTGTCGTTGGTTATTCTGATGTTATTGCTACGTCCGCTTGCGGTGTCCTTCGCAGTGACGTGAAGTATACCGTTGGCGTCCATATCGAAGATTACCTCGATCTTTGGTACTCCGCGAGGGGCGGGCGCGATACCGCTCAGTTCGAATCTTCCAAGTAAATTGTTGTCCTTCGTCATTGCACGTTCACCTTCGTAAACCTGGATGCTTACTCCTGGTTGATTGTCGGAGTATGTGGTGAACGTTTGGGTCTGCTTGCAAGGTATGCGAGAGTTACGTTCAATGATGTTGGTCATAACACCACCGGCTGTCTCGATACCAAGGGACAGGGGAGCGACATCTACCAACAATACATCCTGTAGAGTCGAACTATTGGAACCTTCGCCAGTGAGTATAGCCGCCTGTACCGCGGCTCCGTAAGCAACTGCCTCGTCGGGATTGATCGATAGGTTCAATTGTTTTCCACAGAAGAAATTCTGCAGTATACTCTGGATCTTCGGTATGCGAGTAGAGCCGCCAACGAGGACGACGTCGTCTATCGAACGTTTGTCCAATTTCGCATCGGTCAGTGCCTTCTCAACCGGTTCCAAGGTAGATCTGAAGAGATCGGCGCAGAGTTCTTCGAATCGGGCGCGTGATATTTTCGTATAAAAATCTATACCCTCGTAAAGAGCATCGATCTCGATCGTAGCCTCCGTGCTCGATGACAGAGTTCTCTTGGCCCGTTCGGCTGCCGTTCTCAATCTTCTCAACGATCTTGAATTATTTCTCATGTTCTTCTTGTACTTCCTCTCGAATTCCTTGCAAAAATGATCGACCAATCTCGAGTCGAAGTCCTCGCCGCCCAAGTGCGTATCGCCCGCCGTAGATTTGACCTCGAAGAGGGAACCCTCGTCGATCGTTAGGATGGAAACGTCAAAGGTACCACCGCCCAGATCGAAGATCAAAACGTTCCTCTCGCCCTTTAGATTTTTGTCCAGGCCGTAGGCGAGTGCCGCGGCCGTAGGCTCGTTTATGATTCTAATTACGTTCAAGCCGGCGATAGTACCCGCGTCCTTAGTCGCCTGACGTTGAGAATCGTTGAAGTAAGCGGGTACCGTGATTACGGCGTCGCGTACTGTCTGTCCGAGATAACCCTCGGCGGTCTCCTTCATCTTCGTCAATACCATTGAACTTATTTCTTCCGGATTGAACTTTTTGTTCTCATTGCGAAATTCAATCTGGATCTTAGGCTTCCCGCCTTCGTCAATGACCTTGAATGGCCAATGTTTGATGTCGTTCTGTATCTTTTGATCGTCGTATTTACGGCCGATCAATCGTTTAGCATCGAATACGGTATTGGCAGGATTCATCGCCACCTGATTCTTAGCGGCATCGCCGATCAAACGTTCCGTTTCTGTGAAGGCAACGTAACTTGGTGTCGTTCTGTTGCCTTGATCGTTGGCAATGATTTCCACTTTTCCTTGTTGCCAAACTCCCACGCAGGAGTAGGTCGTTCCCAGGTCAATACCAATGGCAGGCATCTTCGATGTTTTTTATGTCGTCGCACGTATTTTCTGCTCTTTTATCTTTTGTATTTTATTTGATTTTATTTCTTATCGAACAAAACAAGTTCACCGTTTTATATCGATTATCCTTTCGTTGTGTTCGTTCGAATAAATTTCGCTTAATTGTTTTGCGTTTTTCGATCACGCTCACTTCGCTGCTGTATCAGCACTGACCAGCTCAACGCTGCGGCCCCGTTTATATACCTCATCCCTACTTCTCGATTGAACTAGAAACTTCTGGACGGTCAAACCGAGTTGGAAACTTCTCGATTTGCCCGGGACAATGCGCACTTGTTGGATCGATAACATCCATCTCCCATTAGAACACTCTCGAAACGTCTCCAAAGCGTCTACTAATTTAATGCCCTTTCTATTTAATTCTACCCATTGCGTCATCCTTTTCCCATTGTATGACGTATTGTTAAATACGAGCGAAATGATTTACGTTTTACAAAGAATTCTCTCCGTTATTGCAAAGAAGGAGGTATCTCTCGTACGTTTAAAAATAGTCGTTTAGTCATTTTTACTGCGAACTTCCGTGACTTTCGAGATGTTTCGAAACATTTGTTTATCGATTAGTTGAAAAGTCTGCCACCGTCAAAAGCTTATTCCTAGAAGATATTTTCATATTCGCGTGAGATTTATTGCGAATATAAAGAAAAAAAAAAAAAAGAAAAAACTATATCATGCGCAAAATCGTGCCTATTTATAATAACGGTGTTTTATTTTTACAAATCGAATGAATTATTATGCATTAATGCAATGCCATTAGATGCTACTACGCGTATACTATAAGCAACGTTCGATTGGTCGAACGTTCGAGCATACGCTATTTTTCTAATAGAAAATATTAGAAAGGACGTGGATATATTTTTTTTTTTGCAAAAGTATTTATTATTGATATACCTTTTATTGATTACCTTTTCTCCATAATGTATCATTAGAAATATTTCCAGTTATATGTTTCATCGTGATTTAAATTTACGAGGTAAAAGAGGTAATAATTAATAATTTCGTATATTTATTTGTAATGTTCGATTTATTAATTCACGGAGATTTGTCAATAATATTTATACGTATATATGAATATTTTACATTCTCGAAATAACAAGAACAACGCATACTGTTTCGTACAGACAAATAACGTTTAAATTAATATAATTAATCCGACTAAAAGAGAACGATAAAAAACAAAAAAAAGAAGAAAAAAAGATTCAACTTCTTTACACTCCTGACAAATAAAAAGGTATTGTTTGCTTTTCACATTTCTTTTCCTTTTTTATTTTTTTCATGTTAGGCCATTTAAAAAGATAAAAAGCTGCGCTTCCGTTTCCTAATACTTTTCTAAGTATTACCTGGCCCATCTGTATAAAACGTAGTCATTGTTTTTAATTTTCTTAATATATATAGTCCTGTGATTCATCAGCGTACAAATCTCCAATTAATTTACGCAAAATCCTTGGAATTACCTACAGTTTAATATTGCATCATATCCTCCATTACACAATGATACATTTTTTTATACAAATTTTTTACTCTCTTTTTGTTTATATGGGAATAGAATTTGTTTATACGGGAATAGAGGAAAAAAAATTATATTTATATATATATATATATATATATATATATATATATATAATTTTTTGGAATGAAATAAAATAGAGTTATAAAGCTAAGGTCTTTGATTCGGATAAAAATACGTTCGATTAATATGTATAAAATAACGAAAGAAGGAGAAAGTAATGTGTGTGTGTGTGTGTGTATGTGAAATAGAAAGAGAGAGAGATAGAGGAATATCACGTACGCATCGATTATATATATATATATATATTGAATTAATTTCTAAAAGGAAGATTGTTTTTTTTTCCCCTTCATTTGTCAATAACTAACGTTTACTTCTATATTTTTCTTTCTCATTATTGATATCGATAACAATTAAATTACATCTTACAAAACAAACGAAAGATCAAGTAATTTAAATAGTTTATATAATTTGTAAATAATAATAAAAAAAAAAATAAGGCTATCAACAAAATATACACTAATATCGGTGGAACAATGAATAAATACATATATATATATCATGTCTCCTATTTTAAAACACTGGCAGTGTAAGGACGACGACTGACAAAAAGGTTGACTTCATTCACTATTCCACTACGCGAATACAAGATATAAATTATATTACAAGATATATATATATATTTAATATAGGTGCTAATATTTAATAAATAATATAATTAAATTATAACATTCTCCGCTTATATATCAAAAAATATAATCGTGACCGAGCGTATATTCTAAAAATTCGTTAACAATGAAATTTCATTTCTCTAATTTTTAGTATTGAAATTATTGTGTGGTAATCGATTTTAAAAGAGAGGGAGAGAGAGAGAGAGAGAAAAAAAGAAGAAAAAAATTGGAATATCTGGGTTTGTACTATTCAGACAAAAAGATTTTCATGCTGGAAACAAGTGCCAACTATTTTAACTATATATTAGCACAAGTGTGTGTGAATCTTTCTTTAGAAGCTATATCTTACCGAACACTTGTTCTGTTCTCGATATTTATAACATTATACTATGCCTACATATAAGGCAATGCTATAATTGCATGTATTATAATATATGAATATGGAAAATAGCCTGTAAAGATTGATATAGAATTTGAAGCATTCTAACTTTCCGTGTTTCTATAATGATGCCTTTTAAGTATTGGGTTATACAGCAAAATTATTATGTAGCTAGAATCGCAAGGGAATAATACAATATTCGGGTATAAAAACGAATCTACTTGATGAATACCACTGAAAGCAGGGTATAGTTTAGGAAAGAATACATGTAGATTTGGAGCATTAATATCATTGACATAATATAATGTAGATGAACAATAGCAGATCAGCGTAAATCAGGGTTATCATTGACTTGCTTTTTTATGCGTAATAATATTGTAGTATACCACTGATCCAATCGTGAAATTGAATCATATTCCTTCACTGCTTCTGTAAATCCATCTAGATGTTGCTCCTCGAGATGTTCTATCAATGTCTATATGGTAATAGAAAAAAAAATATATATATATATATACATATAATTTTTATGGAGTATAAACATTTGAAGAAAGAATTACATAATATAATTAAATAATAATATAATATTTAATACCTTAATTAATTTATACTCCCTAGAATCTTGGAATGCTGGATATTGCTCGTGATAACGTTCAATTGCGTGTTGCGCATTTAATACGTCAACGCATAAATGGCATAACGCGGCTCGGAAAAAGTATTCCTTCGCGCTGTACTTTAGTAATGAACTTTCTAATGACGCAGAAGCAACCTGTAATGATTTCATTCGATTATATTCAAATCTGCGCTTGAAAATCGTTTGCATGAACTTATTCATTTGCTTGTACAACTATATTTACCAATTATTTTTGCGATACTTTTATATTTATATTATTTATTATTAATATTAATAATTTTGCTTCCATACCTGTTCATATATTTGAATTGCCTTCTCATAATTTTCTAGCTGAGCAGCGTATTGTGCAACTTTCAACAAACATTTATTAGCAGAGGAATTACTTTCCTCGCCACGAAAGTAATCTGCTGCCTGTTCATAATGATGAACAGCGCGTTCTAAATCTACAGCCTCGCTCTCATACATTTCTGCTATACTTTGATGATGCTTTGCTGCCATTGTAAACCGACCCATATCGGTATAAATCTCAATAGCTTTTATCAAACAACCAATAGCCTCTGAAACCAATATATTGTCACTTTTATATAAATATTTCATTTTATTTTATTTTTTTTAATCTAACATATTGCAGCAAAAGAAAAAGATAATAATATAAACATTATTATTATACCAGTGACGTCAGATTTCTTAAAGCAGTTAGAAGCATCAACATAACAATTAGCAGCATCATGACGACTGCCAGCTTTAGCGTGCAAGTCTGCAGCTTCATAAAATGCACTTCCTGCAGCGCTCCACTTCTTGGCCATTTTGAACATATTTGCAGCACGTTGATAACATTCTACCGCTTCTTCTACTCTGGAGGATCCCCTGTGTGATCCAAAAATTATTAATATATGTTTCAAAATTTCATATTTTTATGCAAATAATACGGCAACAGGCTTGACCATCTATAGAACGTCTTGAAAAATAAGTAAACAAAAATAATAATAATGATGACGACGACGACGGCGACGACGATGATGATGATAATGATGATAAATTTCAATATTCTTTTTTAAAAATTAATTAACATGTTTCAATATTATTCGTTGTTTTTCTCGTACCATGATTCATAGCTTGAATTATTTTTGCGTTTTAGATTATGTTACTACAAAGAATACTTGCGTATTAGAGTACACATATATACACTAATACGAACATGCGTGTTCCACATACCATGAAAAGCGATTCAATAAAGGATTCGATAAGACAACGTATGACAATAAAGAAGAATAAAATTATAAATAGATGAATTATTACAATGGGATGATACCATAACGTGAATAAATAATATAACGTCACATTTATATTCTTCCGATTGGACGAGTTCAAGTAAATCAATGTGTTAACATACCCAAATAAAGAACCGAAAAAACCTTTGGATGATAACTTTTTTTCAGCTTCGGCTACTAACTGCATCGCTTTCTGCTCGCTGTCAGCCATCCTCAAGACAATCGTATTACCGGTCCAATTTTTATAAGCAACGGATCATTAAATCCAAGTTAAAACGAACCTTCCACAAATAGACGTCACTAAACTTGATAAGAGCGCAGTGGTAAATCGACTGCCATTCACAACAGTATAGCCAACTGATACATGATGAAACTATGACCAAAACTGGACGAAATTATGCACTCTCATTTGTTCGATACTTTCGTGATGTCCCTAGCATTAATAAAAAAATAAAAAATAGAAAAATTAAAAACCTATTAATCTCAAACAAAAGTATGGAGTAATTTAACGTAACGAAGAATAAATTATGCAAATTTATTTCGTGTTTTTTTTTTTTTTTTTTTTAATTTCTATATCAAACAAACATATATGTATATCATGGCATAAACAGTATCGTATACACACATGTTCTCTCTCTCTCTCTCTCTCTTTCGTACAGTAATTACATAACCTTCGTTTAACTTTATTTATTTATTTGTTTCTTAAATATAAACGTACATGTAGATCATTTCAATGATTAAATACGCATTTAATTGATTTAAATAGTTCAAAACCAAAATGAGAAGCACAATGTAAGTTTAAAACGAGTAATTATACATTTTAAATATATATTAAAACGTATTTATAAAACTGTACAAAAAGGTGTTTACAATTTAAGAACAGTGACGATGACAAACGAGATTTTTTTTTCTGTATAATGCAAGTCATTTGTATGTTACAAATCTAGGTAATCCTTGTAAGAAATATTTGAATTGAATTTATCTACAAATACTACATATCATTTCTATTTCATTTAAAAACTTATCTGTATCAGTTCCAACCAAGTATATTACGTGCCTAAAAGATAAAAGTAATTACATATTTTTTTTTGATTTAATTTAGATAAATAATTTCATATGAGAATACTTACAGTGATTATAGTAGCACTGGCTATTTCTTTTGCTTGTTTCAAAGCCTGTTCTGGTTGCTGTAAATCTGAAGTTGCAGATATAATTCTATGTAACTGATTAGCATCTTCTATTCGTCTTTTCAAAAAGTTCCACGTTTGTTCATGATCATTGCTGTTATCTTGAAGCATATATAATTCTGTTGTTTTATAAATACCGGCTAATACTACTCTCTTAGTATACCAATTGATCTAAAAAATGGAATTAATAATCTTTAAAAAATATAATATCAATTAATTGTATGATTGCTAACTAATGTATAAACGTACGTCAATGGATCTATCGCCAGTATAATAACAAATATCGTCAACCAATGTCACTAAATTTGCTAGTGCCGTTGGAACGTTTGGTGGAAGTGTCATAAGTGCCATTGCCTGCGGCCAATTTTTTTTGTAAGGTATTATCATCCTAAGCTTGGTTTCTATAGCATAACAGATCTGTTCTCCTGCACTTTCTACTTTTTTTGCAGGATCTGCTTGAATTGTCTCATATTTTTCTTTCAGAATTTTATTCAATTCATTGTTGGAGGTTGAATAAAAATGTGCAACTAATTCAGCTCCGCCATTTGGAAACATTCCATGAATTATGCCAGGATAACCAATAGATTCAGCACCTTTGATATTCAGCTTTCGATTACATTCAATTATTTAATTTAAAAAACATAAAAAGTTAGAGAATAAACTTCATTTATAAAATGTCAATAACTACCAGCACTAATAGCTTGTCGGCTCCATCCTAATTCCGGAACAAAGTTCATTGATGCAATAAGGATTTTTCTTTTTGTCTTTTTTTCATACTCTTCTTCAGTTTCCTCATTTGATGATTCATATTGTTCTTCTTTCTGGTGAATGTTATCATTGGACTGATATCTTACTAGAACTCTTGAAATCAAAAGACTTCTAAGCCCTATATCAAAATAATGTATTTTATTGTTATTGCTACAATTTAATTATTTGTAGATTACGAGCAGTAAAAAAGTGGAAGACGCAATTAAATGTTAATATTATTTTATCTTCTCATATAATGACATATATGTGATTTAATATGTTATGATCTATAATAAGATATTTTTTATAGAATCATTTACAATGCACTCATTAACTCTAATTAAAAGACTTTCCATTACATCAAGACCGCACAAAACTTGATGTGAAAATTTGAGTTTTTGTGCAATTGGCATGGCTGGTAATCTATTGTTACCAACAGATAACATCACTTTCTTATCTGCTTCTATTTCGCTAGAAATATTCTTAGTTTTTGCTTCTTCTAAATCTTTTATTTTAGTTTTCCAATGTGCTTTGCATAAATCTATTCCTTGTCTTAAAGGTTTCAAATAATTTTCCTCGAGCACATTTACTATGCTCCAAATGCCAGTTTCATTGGATCGATCTCTGATAAGTAAAAATCTTAAGAGATTTAATGTAGTTATTATTTCATCCGATATCTCTACCAAATCGGTTGCGCTACCATAAGGCAGGTTACATGCACTTTTTAGTAAAGAGTCTAAATTGTTTCCAAAAAAATATGTACATCTAGGTGTCATTCCTAAACTTTGAATGATAGATGTTTTGACTAAACCAGTTACCAAGCTAAGAACGCCAGAATGGTGACATGTATTATACAAGTATATTATTATGGAATATCTAGCTTCCATATTAAATATATTTATAATATATTCATGAAAAATTGATAATGCTTTTTTCCTTTCACTGTCGCCATCGCAATATATCATCACGTTAATAATAGTGTGCAATAACCTAACATAAATTCTTAATTCTAATTTATCCAGACCGATAGACATCTTCTCTACACGTTTTACAAGAAGTTCAAGAAATATTAAACCTTTAGATATTAACACAATATTTTGTTCCTTAAGCAGACAATTAACGAGAGAAATACCAGCTTGAAAGATATAATGCGGATGATATACTTGTGGAAGTTTTATCCATAAAGCTTCTCTCGTTATTACATAGAAATAAAAATTAGCATATGCCAAAGTTGGTACAATTTCTTGTAATTCCAAGATTTCACACTTTTCTAACTGTCTATTTACACTTATAGGTTTTTCATCAGAATCCTTTTTAAATGTCCAGTCATTCTCTAACATTGAACGACCAATTATAAAATTTAAAGGATACAGTATATCTTTAGCAAGATGAAATATAAGCTTTAATATTTGATCACGAATTTCTGACGCTGTAACATCTTCGTATAAATAACAATATGGTCTTCCTAATAAATAAATCAGGAGACCTAATAAATATTCCTTAAATATAACATCTTGCTTAGTAATATTTGTTAAGTTTAATTCTTGAATTAACGATTGTAAAAATGAAACAATATTGTTATACAAATTGATAATTCTATTGTAAATTGCGCTCATTTCTTCGTTACTATTATTCTTGTTGGAGTCTGATTTATCGTAACTTGGTATGGGCAAAGCTTGTATATAAGATTGTATTGTACCGACGCACCATTCGATGGCGTTAGATTTATTGTTTAGTTTATTAAAACTGATTCCAACTGGCTTCAACATTGTACAAAATTTCGTATCATTTTCTAAAGATTCAATTTGTTCTAAAAACTGTAATACAGTTTCAGATGGATTACACTTTTCTGCTATTATATTCAGTATAGTTTCACAACATTCAAATAATTTCTTTTTATTGTTAGCATTAGAACTCGTAAAATAATTCGAAACAATGGGTACGACATCCCACGAAGATTGTTCAATGATTTGTTCGTCAATGTTACTTTTGAATAAAAGTACAGCACTTTCTGGATCATCGTTTTTTAAAAATTCTTTTAATTCTGTGATAAATTTGTCTACCGCCTCTTTTTCGTTATTTATGGACATTTTTTTAGGTTAGTCGATGAAGAAACGACGTTTAAATTTACACATATACATATATACATATGCATATATGTATATTCATACATACAACTTTATAAATTAAATTATCTTTTACTGAATATTAGCTTATTAAGTAAAAAAATAAAAAAAAATCAGTTAAATTTAATATGTCTAGAAACGCGTACAATTTATTTACGAAATTATCGGACGTCTCTATGCGTTATCCTTCTTTCTCTCTCTCTCTCTCTTTCTTTCTCCCTTCCTCTCTCTCTCTCTCTCTCTCTCTCTCTCTCACTCTCACTCTCTCGCTCTCTCGCTCTCTTTCATATGTTACGTCGAAGAGTATTAAAAAAAAAAAAAAAAAAAAAAAAAAAAAAAAAAACTATATAAAGATAACAACGAGATGCAAGGAATTTCAATGTACAAACAATCTAATCAATATTATGACAATAGTATTTTTTAATCAAACTTTGTACAATGCATCAACGTCAGAACAAATCACTTGTGACGACATTACACTCATTACGTATCATCAATTGATTAATGTACTTAAACGTAGAATATGTTAATTTCTTAGAAGACATAGAAACGAATCATGTATATATATATTAATTTACTTTTTATATTGTAAAGATAGAAATTGCTTACCACTGACAACGAATGTTCGTCCCGGTAGAAGAAAGTTGTACACAGCCATATTCGAAATACTGGAAAAATCATATTAAATTATAACATATTGTGCAAGTCCAATAGACAATATTCTTCTTGGTAGATAGCCAATAGAGAAAACAAAAATTAATTAGAGACCAATACCAATGTTTAGAATCCGAAATGATACGATTAAAAGTAGCTACAATGTTTTGTGTTGTATTATAATATATATATATATATATATACATACATACATACACACGAGCAACATATTTTAATAAAATAAGTTATTTTCAGACAATTTTCGCGAATATTATTTTGATTTTCGAATTAATTAAAATAAAAAAAGAAATCTTATTTCGGTCTTTCGGGATGATATTAATCAATTTTGTTTACGTTTAATGAATTTCTCTATTCGCCAATTTTATACATTATTTTCTTTCAATAAATTTAATTTAAATTTGTCAGAAAAGAATTACGCAATTACGAGCGATATATTTATTTTATTTTTTATTAATTATAAAACAGCCAATCATATTAATGTATTATCCGAAGATCTTTTTCTTACCTTTTATCACTCCTTCGAAGTTGAAAATACTTTAATTAATAGTAATTATAATTTTATATTTCTCGTTGGTTATCTTTTATGATCGTTAATGACGATGTTGTAATTATTGTCTTTACGTTATCTATTATATATGTGTATATAAATATATATATATATATAAAGAAAAAAAATATATATATAAAGAAAAATATATATATATATAAAGAAAAAAAAATCAATTAAATGCAGTACTAAATACGTAATTCATAGAATTTTTTATTTCTTTTCATGAAAACAACCTTAATATCAGTCGGTTAAGTATACATATATAATTCCCACGAATTATGATGAATATTTTAGAAATATTACCTGTATTATATAAAAGTGTTTATTTAATTATGTATATGTGATTCGATAAGTTATTTAAAACGATTACAGAAACATAAACAAAATTCTATTGGTTATCACATAACTACCCAAAGTATTCTACTTTCTCTCTCTCTCTCTCTCTCTCTCTCTCTCTCTCTCTCTCTCTCTCTCTCTCTCTCTCTCTCTCTCTCCCTTTATAGACTTCCTTTCAAGTTATATTTTTCTTTACATGTGCGTTATCGGTATGCTATTCATTTGATATTTGCCATATCATTAAGAAATGAACTATCAATTATTTTCGAAATTGATTAATAATCGATTCGATATCGGAATTAAATAAAATGGAGGAGAATTTTTTTACTGGTAAGTTTTATTTCGAACGATTTGTATGAATAATATAACCTTAAAATACTGTCATGTAATTTATTGTTTTATATTATTAATTATAAACGTTCTTCTTAGATTTTTGTGATAATTTTAATGACGAGGAAGGTGATAGTGATCTAGAATCTAGATTATATGCTAATATTCATTATACGTCGGTCGAAACAGAAACACCAAATGAAGTACCGATTACTTCAAAAGTACCTTCTAATAACACAAAGAATATAAATAATAGTATGACCTTGGATAATAATGAACAAAATCGAAAAAATTCATCAAACTGTGCAGACAGTGAAAGACATAAGGAAATTAGTTTTCATGAATCTTTTCAACGGAATAAAGAAATAATTCGCAACAAGATGGAAAAAGTAACAAGCACAGATTCGGCACAAGGAGTATATTATATTGACGATCCTTATACATTTGATGTAAATATTGAGGATCAAAATAAAATAACGCCTATGAAGAAAAATCGTAAGAAAAAGGAAAAAAAGAATAAAAAAGATATTGCAAATAAAATAACACAGCAGTTGCTTAATTATGTTTTTAAAGTTCCTAATACGTTCCAATTGTTGCCAAATAATCATTCTAATGGCAAACAATCTGATATTTCAAATATTAATGCTTTAAAGAATAAACCTAAAAAATCAAGACAGAAGAACCAAGATATAGATGTTCTTATCACAGACAAAGGTTTAAAAGAATCTATTAATCAAATTTTTACTGAGAAACTTAAAGAAAAAGAAGATATTAATACCAAATACAATGTTCTGAATAAAAAAGAAAAAGGAAAGTTACTTGATATTGAAGATTCTAAGAATGGAAAGAAAGCTGAAAATGATTATGATTCAGATGAATCTATATTAGAAGTTCCAGTTCCTCCTAAACCTCCACCACCTGTTATCAGTTTAAATGATTCCGATGAGGATAACAAGTTGTCTAGTAAAAAGAGCCTTACGAAAAAAAAATCTTTAACTGTTGAAGATTGTAGTTCAAGTAACTTTAGAGATCAAGTGAAAAAAGCACTGTTAAAATCACAATCTCAATTAACGTCTTTGAATGATTCAGAGATTTCAGATGATGAAAATAATATGGAAGACATAATTCTGAATTGTACGGATATCTGTAAAGGTGCTTCTAGTATTACAGAAATTATAGAAATGAGCAAAAGTGTTCAGAAGAAAAACAAATCTCATAGTGCAAAAGAACTAAGTCCAAATGTTCTACAAGATAACAGTAAAAACAAGTCTGGAAAGAAAAAAGTTGATTCAAGCAGCAAACAATTGGATAATAAAGATAAAAGTTATGCAGGCAAAAAGGTTGTCGTAGAACAAAATAATATGCCAGCATTTATGTGTTCAACAGAAGACATGCAGAATGATGCATTTGAAGTTATTGAAGAAAATACAAATATAGATTTTACAGAAGATATATTGCCTGTGGATGAATTTATTATGTCGCAAAATCAATTAAATCCAAATAAAAAAAGGCAGCTTGAATATGAACATCCAATGAATGACAATGTTAAACGCGCAAGAACAAGTGATGAATCTTACCAAAGGGAACCAAGTACAAGCGGTGTACATAGTAATAAAAATAAAGAAATTAAAGATGAATCGAATGACAGTTCCTTCTTTCATCCAATGTCAAAGAAGTTAAGAGCTTTTTATACCAATTCTCGTGGTCAGGAAGACTTCGATATTAGAGAAGTGCAGAGTAAAATGTCCAGTAAGTGAACAATGTTTCTATTTTATTATTATATTTGTCCCTTCATAGATAAACATGCTTGTTTATACATAAATTGTAGAAGATCCACGACTTTGGGCTATATTAGATGAAGATTTGATATCAAATTCTAAGAAATCAAACTGTTGGTTAAAATGTTCTTACTGCCATCAAAATGGTCATGGAAGACACAATTGTCCGGGAGTAAATAGACCATTTAAATGTTATATGTGTGGTGCCGAGGGTCATATAGGAGCACGGTGTCCTAGAAAGATGTGTCTCACGGTAATATATTATTTTCTAAGATGATATTTTTAACATATACGTTTATAATAAAGTTAGCATAATAAATGTTGCTTGACGATTTCAGTGCGGTAAAAGACAAGGGTCATTTAAAAAAACTTGCGAAACTTGCCGAACGCTTTATTGTACTATGTGTAATGCGGTAGGGCATATGTATACAGAGTGTCCAGATCTTTGGAGAAGATATCACCAAACGGTAAGTTATATCGTATATTTCTTATTTATGTCTCCACAAATGCTTAATTTACAAGATATATAATTTTAATAATCGTAAAATAAAAATTAAAACTATAACAAATAACAATGACATTTCAGACATCAACGGATGGAATAAGTATTCCTTCCAACATAGTTGGCGTGATGAAGCCCGCCGATCTTCTTATCTGCTGTAATTGTACAAAACGAGGTCATGATTCTTCTATGTGTAAAGACAACAGATGGTCGAAACATTTTCCTACACCGCCTTTTGTATCAAATTATACGGATGGTCCAACTTATGTTAATGAAAAAGATCAACCTTTAAATATCGTACAACAACCAAATGATGATGTCATAAAATCTCAAAACAAAACTAATAACGAAGAGTCTAATACTAATGTAGTTGTTAGCGTATTAGCATCCGATGATCTTTTACCATTTCCAAAGGAATTGTTAAAAAAGAAACAAAGTCAACAAAAGGCATTTCCACAAAATGTATGGGAAGATGAAACTAATATCGGTTATATCATATACAAGTGCGGTGAATTTTATACGATAGAAAATAATGGAATGGAAATAACATACACTATAACTGCAAGGAAAGGTTTCAATACTTACAATATAATGTTATGCCACGTTGTTCCACATTTTTTGGAAAATTTATTAAAACTATTTATGTTTGAAGTGAAAATATATAGGAAGATTGGTTCAACAAATGAAATAATCTTACGCATAAGAACGTATGTTGATTTAATAAATGATTTGCGTAGACTTATTCTATATTGGTTGAGCCTCGACGATGACGAAAAAGATTATGCAATGTTTTTGGATTTACCAAACGAACGAATAGAAATGATAAAACTTTTAAAGTTGAAAGTGCAAAAATTAGGAACAGAATCGGGGAATGCTATTTCATTGTACGATGGCATAATTTCGTCCAAATTATTAATGCAGAAGGCAAACAATGAATTCCAATATTTGAACGCGTTTAATCGCATGCAAGAGAGCCAAAAGAAATTACTCTTAATATTGAATGATCATCCAACTCTACGTAAGTTGCCAGAGGAAATTCAAGAATTTATAACAATTTTGGAACAATTGAAAAGTACGGATGTACCTCTCCAGGCGTATCTTCAAATCCTCACAGTTTATAATTTTGTATTCGTACCACATACTCCACCAAAATCCTTCATAACAAAGTATGGTAAATATTCGAAGCCTAATGTAAATAAAAATATACGCAAGGGTAATTCCAATACTAATCCTTCCAAAGGGAAAGCTCCTGTTCAGCAAAATTCATCAATACCAGTTACACAAATTAATAGGTCATCTAATAGCAATAATTCACAATCCCGTAAACACAATCAATGTAATCTTGTTTCGATAAAGCCCCAAGGTGTAGATGATTTTATCCAATTGGAAAATACGAATGCTACGTATACTTACGTTAGCTACGATGACACGGTCAACAAGATTGACGCAACAAACGAGAATAGTAACGTTGAGAATTACAGAACATCGGAATATAATAAATTGCCAGAAACGGCTGTGAGTCAAATTGGACGGTATAAGAATAATTTTATTACAGATAGAAATATAATTGAACGTAATTTGCCATCAACGTCGTACGATTCGTTTCCGAAGGATACGACCACTGATAAATATACAAATATTACCGTTAATATGTCGAATAAAAATCAAGCCAACGAAACTCCTGACAATCTTAAGTTAAATATGAATAATTCTAAAACCGACGAGTATCAGAATATTGACAAATGTACAAATATATTTGTTAGCGTATCTAATAAGAATCAAGCTCCTACGTCTAATGTGGAAAGTGAGAAACAAAAGAACAATAATAAATATACAAATATTACTGTTAGTATATCCAATAAAGATCGGGCTACCGATATATCTTCAAATCCAAATAATTCTACAAATGATAATTGCCAAAGTACTGAAATAAATAATTCGGAAAATAAGAAGATTAACGATGGAAATGATGTACTGTGTATTGAAATAAATAAAAAAGGACAGAATCGGATTGAAGAAAAATCTCAAGACAATATACAAGATACGGCTAAATCTTCTAAGTCAGCTAGAAGGAGAGAGAAAAGGAAAACAAGAGACAAATATGATCCTGCGACTCAACAGCTAAAGAAAACAATAGAGAGATGTTTTAAATTACGAAAGTTGAGCGATACTATTCAACGAGATTTATCAGTATGTTTATCGGATGATCTTAACTATTGGAAAACGTTTGTAACTAGGGTTGAAGGGATGGTGAAAATGTGTGGAGTAATACATATTAAAAAGGCATTACTCGTTTTGAAAAATAAACTTGCTGAAAATATTGTAGATAGAAAGAATATCTGTATGTTCCACAAATTAGTAAATATAGAGATTCAGCATCAGGAACAAGTGAAAAGTTTGTACGATAATTTTGACGTTGATTCTTGAAAAAAAAAAAAAAGAGAAAATAACGCTGAAATAACCAATCAGCATAATTTCTAATATTTAACGCATTTTATTTTAACAATATGTCTAATAATTCTTTAAAAGAATTTACGGGGAAAAAAAAGATATAATAGTTTGTAAGATTATTTCTTTTCTTCATTTTAGATTTGTTTTCTAATTATGTGAAATACATTTGCGTATTGATTATCACATGAATTAATTCTAAGTTAAGCTTAAACTTAGATTTATGTAAAATACAAAATATGTTAATAATATTAAACAAATTATTGCCTGATTTTAGTTTTGCGCTTTTAATATACTCTTTGTATATCTATTATGTAGTTTCTTATACAAAGCTACATGTAATATACAATCTATAAATATAAATTTTTTATGATGCTGATTCGCTCAATTAGCATAAAAAAAGAAATGGTTCAAAATTATCATATTCTTTATCATGTCATCAAAATGATGATTTCTCTTATAATTAGAGCGCAGTACATTGGACATTGTATTGTTATGTGAATTTATTAAGAAGATATTAATTTTTAGAATATAAATAAAAAGTAAAATTATCGCTTAAGCAAATAATGATTCAAATAAATTATCATTGAATTTATTTATTGGCTAACTATACAGTTCATAAAATATCATATGTAAATTCATATCTGAGAAATATTTATCATCGAGAGACAATGTATATTCTATCCAGATGTTACATATTTTTATCAATATTTCTTGTATTCTTTTGTGAAGTCACAGTTTGTACGAAGTCAAATATACAAACACCAAGTATACAATCCATAACATTGTTATGTTTATGACGTATCTTTTGGAATATGTTCCTTGTGCAATATAACAGACACTGTGAATTTTATTTCTTCATCGGCGGAGGGCCACCTATAGGTGGTGGAGGTCCGTTCATAGGTGGTCTCATAGGTCCCATAGGACCCATTGGCCCCATCATTGGACCCATCGGTCCCATAGGACCCATCATTGGTGGTCTCATACCCATCATGGAAGGCATCGGTCCATGTGGACCCATCATCATAGGACCGCCAGGTCCCATCGGACCACCAGGATGCATACCAGGCGGTGGCATCATACCTGGTGGTCCCTGCGGTGGTACTCCAGGCCTTGGTCCAAGACTAGGTGGTGGAGGTATAGCTGCACCTTTGTTCGCTGCGAATGGATTAGATGCAATTTTTCCAGCTTTGAAGGCTGCTGTCGTAGCATCGATTAAGTGCTGAGCTTGTTCCTCCATCCATTTTTGATAAAAGAATTTAACATTGTCTTTGTGTTTTCGTCCTTGGCAATGAGTTTTTCGTACGCTCGGCGAATCGTGCGTCAAATACGTGTCACAATAATCACAGTAATACTTTGGCATATCTGCAACTTGTTCCTTTTTTATTTCTTTTTGTTCCTTTTATCGTAGAATAAATCGTCCTTTCGAATTCGTAAATATAAAATACAATATTCAAGCAAATTTTTCGACTATCAACAATCTTTACAGGTTATGTTCTCGTACATTCTGTTGTCTTTTATTCGTCGTCGATTAGTTTCAGAGAACGCCGTCGTACAACAATGGTGACCAACTGTTAGCCACAAATAAAATATTTTCGATTGTTAAACGTTAATTCTAATCCATGGAATCGTCGTTCGATATTATCGCACGGCAATAATATTCTTAACAATTACAAATACGTTGATATAAAATCGTTTTATCGTTTGTGAGAACGATATTTTCGAAAGTTTATCACTCGACAGTTGTCAGTACTGTCTCTGAACCGTTATATTTTCGTTTAATTCGTTGAAACATTTTATATTTGTCCAGGAGAAGTGAAGACAATTGTAATTTTGACAAGAAAAATTTTGTAATGAGATGTATCGGTTATATCGAGAAAAGATAATAGAATAGAAAACAAGTCGCAGGAAGTCAAGGTACGAATATAATTAAATTATTTCGTTCGTTCTTTTTTTTTTTTTATTATTATTATTATTATTTTGAGCAAAGTACAAAACGTAATTTTCGGCTTAAGAAACTATTATCGCGCGTTATACTCTGGGCTGCGTTTGCTCTCTCTCTCTCTCTCTCGTAATTATTTTTTTGTTCTTTTTCTTTCTTTTTATGTATTTTTTTTTTTGATTCTGCGCATACACACGAGAAGAATAAAATGAATTTCGCGAGAATACATTAATGCCGAGAACCGATCGTGATACATACATACATACATTATTTATCATCGTACGTGAAATAAGTTAATTAAGGCAACTCTGTCACATCTTTATTATACATTAGTCTTCTTTTCTTTCATGAATATATTACTATTCGCCGCGTACATACGTATATCCCGTGATAATAAAGCTTTGCCAATCTCGTTAGAATTGGGACGTTATATATTCGGTTAAATCGAAACGCACAACATGCATACATTTATCTATCCATACATACATGCATACATACATACATACATACATACATACATACATACATGCATACATACGTACAACACACGCATATACATGTGTAATCGAAAGACGAGTATGGCTTGAAAATTATCGTGATAATAATATGTATATCTTTAACTATTATCTTTTGTTATCTCGATAAATAAGAAACGAGAAAGGATAACTAACTACCCCGACTAGACTAGCAAGCAAACGACTTCAAGCCAGGTGTGTAACTTTTGTATGCGTGTGTCTTTTCTTTCCTTCTTCTTCTTCTGTCTTCTTTTTTTTACGCTACGCGGTTTTTCTTTTTCTTGTTTTTTTTTTGTTCTTTTTTCTCTTTCTTTCTTTCTTTCTTTCTTCTTAATAATTACAGGATATCTCTTATTTACACGAAAATGACTCCTAAGTCTATCCTATAGGAGAGGTACAAGTTGCGCAATATTATCGCAAAAGGCGAAAAATAAATTAATACATTAACGAGGGATGCGTTAAAGATAATTAAAAATAAACAAAAATTAAAACAAAATAAAACAAAATATATATATATATATATATATATATATATATATATATAAAAGGACGACGCGAAAGTTTATGAAAGGGGAGCAGGCAAGTTTTGATCTAACGATTTCGTATGTCTTCTTCTATAACAATCCGATACAGGGTCACGCTTCTCTTCTACTTTTTTTTTCCCTTTTTTCATTGTATTTTTTTCCTCTGTGAAGAAAAAAAGAATTATTATTATTATTATTATTACTGTAGCGCGACTCTTCGCATTCGATAATCGACGTTACGCTATAAGGCATTATATTTTACGTTCTAACGTTATTGCTCGAAAAATTCGTCTAAAATCATTACCGATGCCGCTGGTAGTCGTTTTTTGACTCGCGAAACGATAATGATAAACAATTCGTGTCTCCTTTTTTACATTTTCGTAATATTTTGTTGTCGTCGTCGTCGTTTTTTTTTTTTTTTTCGATCAAAGAGCCGTCTCGAGGGTGGGCGCACTCGGGCTACGGGTAGCGACGTTTTGCGAATTTACGTGTTTCGGCGATTCGGATCTCGCCCTAAAACGTTTGCCAAAATAAGCACTTTGTTGTACTCGATCGTCGGCGATCGTTGGCGTGCTAGATAGAAATTGAGCCCTTGCCAATTGATTGCTCAATCTTCTAGATTCGATCGCGTTCACGGCCTCCTGCCCTTTAGACGTGAGCCGGGAGGAATTATGCGAATACCGTAGGGGGGATACACCAGTATTGCTGGTGGTTGCGATATTGGTTGCTTGGACCGTTTTAACTCCGATTGTGCTGGCACCGTTCTCAATCGGATTGTATGAGGTTAAAACTTTTGGCTCGATCTGTGCAATTCTTTTGGGCGTGCTATTATCCTTATTGCTGTCAAGACGGGAATCGGATGCAACGACGGAGGACAACGTTCTAACGTCGCACGTATCGACGATCAAATCGTCCTTGTTAATCGTATCTCGTAGATCATTGGCCGGTTCGTTTCCGAGATCCAATTGTCTTTTACTGTTCAATCTCAAGATAGGCGAGGTGTTCTCGGGCGATGGTTTCATTGCCTTCTCCTCGGCCGCGGTATCCTCGATTATCGTCGATGATAATACGTCGGTCCTTGGCGTTTGGAATCTCCATACCGAACGCGGACTCATGACCTTGGTCAATGGAGTTTGCGATTGATTTACGATGGTCGGTGATTGTAGTAATTGTTGCTGATGATAATGATGATGATGATGATGATGATGATGATAATGTTGTTGTTGTTGTTGTTGCTGCTGCTGCTGCAGCTGCTGTTGCTGCAATTGCTGTTGTTGACACTGTTGCCGGGATAGTTTCAATTGTTCCGCCGCCGATAGTCTCGTTGGTCCTACCTTGACGCTCTGTTGAAGTAACAAACGTTTGAAGTCTAATCGCGAGGTGGCCGACGGGGAGTTGATCGGTTGCGAGATCGTTATCTGAAATTAAAGTAAAATCCGCGTAAACGAGCGCGAATGGAAGGAGAAATAGAGATACCATATGTACGTGGTTCGTTAATTTTCGTTAATTACTTCCTCCCACCCACCCCCCTTCCCCTCGCCGCCCTCCCCCCTACCTCGGTTGGTTTCTGAGATTCGGGACTCCAACTGTGTCGATTACCGGCCGGCGTTTTAATAAGGGAATTCATCGAACCGTAAGGCGACGACATGTTTTCACCGTCGTCCTTGATATTCAATCTCTTCTTCGACTTATGAATGGCGGCGAATAATTCCTCGTTCGACATCGTACTCTTGCTTGGCGATAATATCAAATTCGTCGGTGTGTTTCTGCCGGACGAGGACGGTTGTACGGGTGTACTTCTGCCGGATGAGCAACTTGGTACGGGCGACGGAGAATTACCGGTAGTTAGAGCTAGACGTTCGGCAACGGTTCGAGCAACCACCGATCGCGCTATAGGAGTGGAAGACTCGAAACCGTTACCGTAACCACCTCCTATCGGGGAAATTGGATCGTGCTTTAGGAGATCCGTACTAGCCGGTGGCATCGCGATGGGTTCGCTGACGGGTGATGAGGCGAAGAATCGATAGCCAAGCGCTGACAGACTCAATGGCGTTGCGAATCTATACACAAAGAGATGCGTATATATATATATATATATATGTAATAGAGGAAGGAGAAAAGAGTTGGAGCGATGGGTGGGAGGGAGGAAGAGGACGAGAAGGATTTCAAAAAAAAAAAAAAAAAAAAAAACAAAAAAAAAGATCGATCTAGCGGCAGCAATTCTCGTTCCTCTCTCACCTATTTCTAACATCAACGATCGGCGCTGTTTGCTGTTGTTTCACGAGTCTCTTCCCCGTCTCGAGTTCCTCCAACTTCCTATTACTCGTTAAACGAACTTGCTCGGGAAGAAGAACCTGCTCGGGAGGAAGAACCTGCTTAGGAACCTGCTCGGGAACCTGCTCGACAACGGGCCTTCGTCCTTGTCTCGCTAACATGTGCATCGCGCTCAGGGAACCACGTCCAAGACCTCTCGTAATGTCCGGAGTAACGCTCCGAGGCGGCTCGATCTCTCTTTGAGCTCTTCTGGTTGGTAGAGTATAGAATTGCTGTCGTTGATCGTAGCCCCTTCCGGCCATTGAAAATCCATGATTCTTGGCATTTTGTATTTGTACAGATTGACGGTCACAATTACGTAATTGGTAATCGCAGTAATTCGTCGTTATCCTCCTACGTTCGAAATACTTTTGATCGTCGTTGTTGTAACGATAATAGCGCTGCTGGCAATTGTTACGAGGATAATTGTTCTGAGGGTAAATACGGCGTTCATCGTAATTACCATGATTTCTAATTTCTTCCTGATAACGTCCTTCATTACAATGGGAATCCTTCGGTATATCTTTTTTGTACTTGTGCGATTTTTCCTTATCCACGGGCGCTGGTGGCCCGATATAAGCCGGGGGTTGTACCGCTATCGACTCTGACGGTATTGCTAATAAATTATTGTCTGAAACAGAAAATTTATCGCTTATAATTCCATTCGGGAGCGAGACATATTAACCTTCGCGATGCGATCTCTCTTTTTATCTATTTATTTATTTTTTTTTTCTTTTTTTATTTTTTTTTTATTTTCGACAAACCTGAGAAATCGTAGAAGCCGCGCCCGTCACATTAGTATATATCTTCGATCGAAACATTTTATGCATAATATATATCTTGCTTAATGTTTTTTATGTTAAAGTTCAACGAGTACGCATTAGTAATAGTTATTTCCTTTACTTAGCAATATTAATTATATCGCGATTGAATTTTATTTCGTAATTCTTAATGTTCATCATATGCTTTAATTTATTATTACTTATCTCCTAACGAAGATTTTTTTTTTGTTTTTATTGGATAATTCGCATAGTAACAAAAAAAATCAAATCGTCGTTGAGACGCAGCACGTTACAATGTGTTTAACCTTAGTATCTTTGTGTTAGTATAAAATGCATTAATGCAAGCATGTTGCGGAGAAGCGTGAGAGATAACAAAAAAAAAAAAAAAAAAAAGAAAAAAAAAAATACAAAAACAAATTAAAAAAAAAAAAATCAAATAAAACAAAACAAAACGAAAACCATGGCATGCAATATTCATATATATATATATATATGCGAGAATGCTTATATAATAATACATAATATAATAAAACGTGCGAAATCGACATCGTACGTTTCTTACGAATAAAATATTTTCGTAAAGTTTTACGAGCAACTTTTTTTTCCTTTTTTTATTTCGTTACGATGCACTTTACAGTAAAATGACGAAGTATCGATGTCGCTCTTCGAACGATTTATTTATTTATTTATTTTTTTTCTCTTTTTTCTTCATTTTGCGAATTTATAAAAGTGTACTCACCGAGCATGGAGCATGGGACATATGATATGTGGGTGAGTTACTAGTGAGGGATGCCACACACGCGTGAAGTGCATTCTCTTTTTTTTTTCTCTCTCTATAAAACTATTATGTATATGTACAGAGATACAAAAAAAAGAAATAAAATACAAGAAGGAAAGAGAAGAAGAAGAGAAGAACAAAAAAGGAAGAAGAGGTGGTGGTATATCGAGACCGGGGTGGGGGTGAAGTGAAGTGAAGTGGAGAGGAGTGGAGTGGAATGGAGTGGAGTGGAGTGGAGTGGAGTAGGGTAAGGGTGAGTTGGGGTGGGGTGGGACGAGGCGGTTAGGTACGATTAGATACAGATACACATATGTTATGTACATACAAGTGGGAGAACACGCATACACATATGTATTATGTACGAAAGAAAAATGTGCCTAGTATAATATATAAAGAGATGTTATTTAAACTGATATAGTATAATAATGCGGAGGGAATAAACGAGAGTTAACAATGACTCAGTGGAATTTCATTCATTTGGATTTTTTTTCTTTTTTTTTTTCTTTTCCTTCATTCGATTATAATGACGTCTATTATTCACATATTGTATAAAATATAGAAAAAAAAGGATGGACGAACTATTCACATACACACACATTCTTGTAGAAAAAAAAAAAACTAAAAAAAAAAAAAGAGAGAAGAAACAAAAACAAAAAGTTCGTACTACGTATATACACAAAAAAATACGCGATTAGAGTTAGACCACAATCTGATGCTTCCTTACTTGGCTATCTTTCATTCTGTTTTCCTGTCGTTGGAAGACACAAATAATATACATATTTATAAAACTTACGTTAAAAAAGAGAGAGAGAGAGAGAGAGAGAGAGAGAGAGAGA
>OU964965.1:7194463-7224463 GCA_918808275.2 Dolichovespula sylvestris
GATAGAAACCGCCGATGTTTTTTATCAAACGATTAATTCCGTGATTAAAGCCTCCAATAATAATGTTATGCATCCACTCTTTATATATTCGAAACTATACTACCGACCATCCTATCGCGCTGTCACGTTCGAGGAACGTCCTCCTTCGATTTTTCCTTCCTTTTTTCTTTCCTTTTCGCTTCTCTTTTTGTTTTTCGAATGAGATAGAGAAAGATAGAAAAAAAAAAAAAAATACAAAAAAAAAAAGAAATATTCTATGCCAGCACATCTGCGTTGCGAATCTGCGTAGCCTCTCTCTTTCTCTCTCTCTCTCTCTCTCTCTCTCTGTTTCTGTCTCTTTCTTTCTCTTTCTCTCTCATCGCGTTTTCTCCGTATTGAATATCCATTGAAATTAAGAATTTACGACGCTTCCCGGCAATACGGTTTGGGTAGAAGATATGCCTATTGGTTAGTGGTACGTTTGAAGCGGTACGCGTAAGTACGAAGAAAGCTTTGCGCATAAACGAATATAGCTATACGAAAAGGAAATAAAATTATGCGAGTCTTTCTCCTTCCTCTCGTGTCAGTTAGTAGAGAAGATACCATCGTAGGAAGAGAAAGAGAGAGAGAGAGAGAGGGATACAAAGAGCGAGAGGAAAACGTTCCGGAAAGTGAGTTCGACGATCCGCTTGGAATTTGCGAATGAAGTTAGTCCTTCGTAGAAGATAGTAATAGTAATAATAGTAATAATAATAATAATAGTAATAGTAATAGTAATAGTAGTAGTATTAGTTGTCGACGAGAGAAAAGATTCGATTGTAATTTTTTTTTTTTTTTTTTTTTCATTTTTATTTTCCCGATTATTTATAATAACAAAGAGGATTCTCCATGAAATTGTCTCTCGTTTCACATAACACGGGGTTCGTGTAAAGTCGCGAAAGAATTGACACTTCGTACAGATAACTTTTGTCCGTTATCAAAGGTGCCACCAGTGCATCTAATCTACTTATATATATATATATATATATATATATATATATATATATATATATATATATATATCCTATACAACGAATAAGAAATTTTCATTAATATTGAGAACTTGTTGTTCTCTTGAATTTCAAATCATTCCTTGCGATTGTCGATGATAATTTATGAATATTAAAGATCTTTGTATTTTCCTTTTCTTTTTTTTTTTCTACCGACTTTTGTATATGTAATATGTAGAAAGAGAGAGAGAGAAAGAGAGAGAGAGAGAGAGAGTTATGAAACACTTAGCACTATTATGCATCGTTTATCTGTTATGCCAATTAACTGTCGCGAGATTAGGTTTACCATATATTAAAAAATTCTTTGTTTGTCAATCCGTCAGGATTTATAAGACTTATAAATCCGTTATCATTACGACGATCTATCGCACCGTTCCGCGTTAAGTTAAACGATATATATATATATATATATATATATATATATATATATATATATATATATATAAAATCGCCGAGTGGAGAAGTATGCAATAAGAAAAAACGCGAGAAAAAGAATAAAGGGTATACGTTGTGTCTGCATTTTTTTCTTTTTTTTTTTTTTTAGTCGCTATGTCCGACGATTTCGTCTCGACGATCTGACGTCATAAAAAAGGGTCAGAGAAAAATGGTAGATTAGTCATAATACCCGCTGTTCGGTTAGAGAAACAAAGGAGGTAGCTAACGTGAGAAAATAGAAAGGACGATAGAAATAAATCTGATGTTGGGTCGAAAAACGATGACGTCTTCGCGATGATGATGACGATGATAATGACGATAACGATGATAATGACGACGATGATAATAATTTCGATTGAAAATGACTTACGTGGTCGTCTGGTGGCAATGAATAGTAGATGTCTCGCCAGCATGTTGAATCGTTCGCGAAAGACTGATCGTTGGTCGAGAACGGTCGTTTAAAAAGTGGGCAGCTGCGATCGCGTTTGGTAACAGAGAGCAAACGAACGAACGAACGAACGAACGAACGAACGAACGAGAGAGCGAACGAGAGAACGAACGAGCGAGCGAGTTAGATTATCGTGACTGGCGGCTGCTTGTCTAGCGACAAAGTTTTCTCCTCGTACATCCACCGATACCGTCTTATCATCTCAATATTGCCCGCGAAATATTTAAATTTCCTCTTTGACCGAGGAAACGATCGAAAAAAAAAAGAAAAATATTTCTCTCGAGGGTTTTGAGTCACGCCGTTTCAATCCAATTCGAATTCCATTCGAAACGTTTTTAACGACGATCCGTAACCGATCCTTCATCTATTTCGACCTAACGATCGTTCAATCGAATATTCTTTCAAGATTGTATCGACCCTTAGGATTATTATTATTGTCCGATCGTATTTTTTTTTTTTCAGGACGTTTCATTATTGAAATCGTTTATTGATGCGACATATTTACGATGGGAATATCGCGATATTTGGGACGACCCGAGTTTTGGGTTCGATCGCTATGCGATGGCTATCGAAACAACGCACACTCTCTATCTCTATCACTCTCTCGCTCTCTGTCGCGCATAACCGTGAGGGTTAATCGGTTTAAAGAGAACTGAGAAGCCGCGTAGGCCACTCCGAGAAAGTATTTCTATTCAAGACGAGCGGGAGGAATTTTTTTTTGTTTATCGGAATCTCGCTGCATTATCTAGCGGGATAAACATCGCCTGTGTCTGACGCAACTTCGTTTGCTATTGAGCCAGCGGCTAATGACGCTGATAAGGGCCCAACAAAGTGATGCCTCTTCATTGGGGGCTCCTTGGAGTTTTTCCAGTTTATCTGGGCGGGGGAAACCCCGAGAGATTTAACCCTCCTACTTCGCATACCGTCAGGACACATAGCGGAAGATTTTCTATTCGATCCATTGAACCGACGATCTTTTTTTTTTTGTTTTTTTTTTTCTTTTCCTTTTCTCAAGAGAGAACGCGTAAAGAGAGAGAGAGAGAGAGAGAGAGAGAGAGAGAGAGAGAGAGAGAGAAAGGAAACAACGACGACAATACAAACAACAAAAACTACAAAATAAAGATGAGCACTTCGAGAACGATTTCCTCCGCGAATCGATAATTATCCTTTTACGATCTTTTCATTTATTTATTTTATTTTTTCTTTCCTTTTCACGTTACGCGAATACTCTGCGGCTTGAATGATGCACGATCAACAAGTCTGTTGTAATCTGTTTACAAGCAAACATCTGTTTGTAATCAAACGAGAATGCATACAAAAATATATATATACAAAAAAAAACACAAGAATCGTCTCGATACATTCCAAAAGATACATGATATTAACACGAACGCGTCCTTGATCGCAAATCTCGCGAGTTTGTGCGCGCGGTTAGAAAATCGCGTGACTAACGTATAATTCATAAAGGAAAAAAAAAAAAAAAAGAAAAAAAAAGAAAAAAGAAGAAAAAGAAATACGTTTAGTATAAAGCAATGTGCGTGTGTACGAACGTAGATAAATCGAAATACAAGCTCGAAAAATTCGATAAAACTTTTATCCGTTAATCTTGCAAAGAGTTATTCTTCGTTGGGGATGTGTTTGTCTTTAAACAACAGCTTATCGATGTGTAACTATTGAACTCTAAAATATTCCATGGAGTGAACAATGAACGTGACGATAGAAAATGACATTTATCTTTCCGTGAAACATTAAATATGAGGTTCGTCGGACGAGTCCAGCTTGCAGCTGGCCAGTAGACCTCGGAACGTGTTAGATAGAACAAACGCAATGGTTTCTGCCATATCACTCCTTGCTGCTAGGCATTAGAAAGAGAGAGAGAGAGAGAGAGAGAGAGAGAGAGAGAGAGAGAGAAAGAAAGAAAAAGAGAGAATCGTTAGATCTCGTTATCTTGACCGTCGAACGGTTCGTTTAGCATATGCCCCCATATGTCTCGAGACAATGACACTCGCTGGCCGACACTTCCTCTTTCCTTGCATAACGCCAATCCCGAGATAACGCCCCGGTGACTTCTAATGCAACTTTCCGCGCTAATTACGATATCTAATTGGTCCTTGAGCCATTAGTCTTTGCTAGACGACTCTATACGGTGGGGTCCAAGAACCGAATAATTTACCATAGAACTCGTAATGTCCGTTTTAATCGTCGACACGATTATATCTGTCTCGAGCAAAAAAAAAAGAAAAAGGAAATTGCGGTGGGAAATGGTTCATTGATTTTTTCTTTTGTTTTTTTTTTTTTCTACCAAATCTCAGTGTCATTGCCAGAATATTCGAGTACCTTGACAGGCTGCAGATCCAAGGCTCTCGGTCTTGGACTACTCGGTATTATTACGATTGGCATCGTGATCCTCAAGTTTCCGTTTCCGTTTCCGTTTCCGTAATTAACGTTAGGCTCGATCGGTGGTTCCGGACTAGACACCGTTTCAGGATAATTTATCCTTTCCTTAAGCAATTCCTCTTGCAATTCCTCGGAGGGCGTGCGAAATATCTTCGTGGATTTCTCGTTAGCCCCGGAAAATTTTTTTATAAACATTATCGGACTGTTAGCCATACGATAACTCTCGCTACGTTTAATCTTCCGATCGATCCTATCGTCGCGCGTACCACGTTTCGTCGAATTCGAATCAGAATTCGATTCGGAATTGTTATCCGCGTATTCGACCAGGGAATCCTTGCTCGTCGAGTTGTCGTCGTTCGTCGTACGTAGGAACGTCGAAAACGATGATCTTTCGTCGTTTGAAATGCGAACGAGTTCTATGGCACTGTCTATATCGTTTTGATCGACGATTTTTCTACAATAATTAGGAGCATCGAAGTCGGATATCAATAATTTCCTATTTAATTTAGGCGTGTTACCGGTCGGCTTTAAGATCCTCGGGCAGAATGACGAAGACGAGGGTTTGTCTAAATTCGATTGCGAATTCGCGATATCGGCCGAGTTAACGACGTTAAAAGAATCAAGTTTGTTCGATCGTACTCGACGTTGATTCGTCGTCGTTTCGACGTTGTCCGATTCTACAGGATGATGATTGTCATCCGCGTGATTCGTTCTGGTGGGATCGAGATTGGACGCTAACGAAAGATCGCCCGGATTATTATACTTTTCAACGGGCATAATAGAATTCTTCGTGGTAAAGAACGGTTTCGCGTCATCGTCGCACAGATTACGTGACAGTTCCATTGTCGGTTTAACAAAAACGTTCTCGTTCGGGTTCGCGGTGGTCGTCGTCTTACCTTCGTCGCCAGCCTGCACGTTGACGTAAGCCCCCCGCACTTGTCTGTGAGGACTCGTGGGACTCTTTGGACCCACGACGGTAGCGGGTGTCCTCACGTAGTCGGGACTCGGGGCCCTATCCGGGCTCTTCGCCGCCCGAATAATTAGTTTACCCAATTGCGGTGACGTAGGTGGCGACGTAGGTGACGTAGGCGAGGGCGTAGGCGATGTAGAAGGAGACGGTGTTCTTTTTTCGTTGCCGTCCACGATGTCCTGACTTTTCGTAACCGCTCGTACGTTCGGCGTTGCTCGGCGTAATAAGGGCGACGGGTTCGGGGATGCTCCTTCTCTCACGAACGGACCTAAGCATTAAAGGTGGTGCGATCGTTTTCTTACGTCAATATTCGTTCCCGTTCGAACGTAATTTTTGTTAACCCTTTCGTTACGAGCGCCGGATATAGACGGCATCCACGCGATGACCCGTGCGTACGAGCAGCGGCTGTAGCCGGCGTCCAGCGTGGATACCGCCCAAAATATGTCGTTATGTAACACTTAAAGAAGAATACGATCTGGAGAATGACAAGGTAGCGTTGAAAGACGCAACTCCGAACAACACCATTTTATCGGCGCAACAATGTGCACATTTTACGGCGCAGTGCTCCGTTCAGTCGCGTCACTCTAGCTGAGCGCACTGCCGTAACGAAAGGGTTAACGGCTTGCAATAACCTGTAAGAGATCATAATCGTCTTACCCGGATTGAAGGTCGTGTGTGCCCCTTTCCTTCTCTTGAGACTGTCCGATGAATAAACGACCTTCCCTTCGGAATCTAACGTAACTCTGGCGCCCTGTCTCTTCCTTTCCAATGACGAGTCAGGTTTCTTCGGCAATTCGCTCAGACAGACGTACTCGGCGTCTCTCTTAAATATATCTGAATTCGCGTAAGCCGTTGGCGAACGGGCCAATGAGTTCGTACTGGTGGACGATGATCCTGATTCCGGTCGTTTGTCATTGTTGTTCCTCACGTCGGCTATCGTTACATAGTCGCCGGAGTCCGGGCTGGCAAGACCGTGAACCACGTTCTTCGCTACGTGCTTCCTACCTGGAAGTACGCCGCGAAGCTTACCTAAAACGCCGCTCAACGGGCTTATTTTCATTTGCGAAGATTGATGATGATTGCTCGTAATAGGTCTGTCGGTGTTGCCGCTGTTGTCGTTGCCATTGTTGTTGGTGGTAGACGGTATTACGTGTTGGACGGTCGCGTAAAGGTTCTTATCCTGTCCGTTGATCACCTCCATCTTGGAGGTCCCAACGGTCGCAGACATCAATACCGATCCCGCGGCTTGAACGTCGTTTTTATTTCGAACCTGATGATGCTTCTTATCCGACGGCTCGACCTCCTTGACGTGTTCGTCGTCGGAACAGGGCGGAGTAATAACGCACATCGAAGGTATTCGACTCGAATTGATCGCTGTCTTCGAACGTATTCTCTCGATCCTCTCGCAGCCCTCGAGATCGCTCGACTCGGAGTACTCGAATTCCGAACAGGATCTCCCGGTACAGGCTGGACTCGAGGCCGACTCGACCGGCGAGGACGAAGTGTTGTGACCACTGTCCGGTGACTCGCCACCGTTTTGATTCTCTCCGTGAACCTGAAAGATAATCAAACGATAACAATCAATGTATATGATGGGGAATGTTTTTAATAAAAAAAAAAAAAAGAAACAAGAACTGGGATGAATCGACTTTGAAAAAAAAGAAAAAGAAAAAAGAAACAAAAATTTTCGTTATTCACCATAGCGACTACCGTTAGACTTGATTTTCTTTCAGGCGGTGGCGGTGCCATCAGGGCCGTACAAACGGTACCGGCCGAACTCGTGGTCGTCGACGTCGATCCACGTCCGAACAATTCGTACTCGTTCTCGATGATGGGCGAGGTCGGATCGGAACCTACTCCGTTCGTTTTCGCGAGGGGACTTTGAGGTAGTGGTTCCTCTTCTCTCAATGTTTTCAAACCAGAATCGACGTGGAAGGAGGTGTAATAACCTTCGGTGTCGCAGGAATATACGGACGATGTCTCGCCGTCGTCCGAAAACGGTACCACCGCTATATCTTGAATTATGTCGGGCGTTAAGGTGCCCTCCGAGGTGACCGACGAGGACGCCGAAGTGTCCCTTCCTTTGAGACGTCTCGCGTGGCTCAACGAAGTCGAGGATGTACCGATCGATGCCGTGGTCGTCGATCTAATGCAAATTTTCAACGAACGATCATAATCGCTCATTTATTAAGGTTGTACACTGAGGTGTGTGTGTGTGTGTGTGTGTGTGTGTATATATATAGATAAAAGAAAGAAAAAGAGATACGTATAATAAAGGCAATTTTCATAAGATCGTTTACCTCGGTTGATGAGTCGTCGTCGTTGTCTCGCTTCCGATGCTGGCTCTACCACTTTCCGAGGATGCGCTCCAATTTCCTGAACTGGAATGGGGTGCGTCATCGCGGCTAGTACCCTTCCGTCTTTCTCTCCTTTGTGCCGCGCTTTCGCGCAGCTTAACGCTGCCCTGTCTCTCGGTACTCGACGGGATCGATACCGGGATGATCGACGTAGGTATCGAAACTGGAATCGACGATGTACTCTTACCGCTAGAACTCGACGAGCTTGGTTTCCTTTGGTGGTGAGACTTGTCCTTTTTACGCCTGTTGCTGTTAACAGTCTCGTAAATATTCGTCTCGTCGGTCGGCAACGATCTCGATTGGCATTGACCCTGCTCGGATCTGTTTGCGTTTGATTCGCTCGTTTCCTGTTGCTGTTGCTGTTGCTGTAGCTGTTGTTGTTGTTGTTGCTGCTGCTGCTGTTGTTGTTGTTGTTGTTGTTGTTGCTGTTGTTGCTGTTGTTGTTGCGCGCCTGATTTATTTTGACCGATCGACTTTAGCCTGGACATTCCCCAAGCCTTCAAGGTATTGAAATGGGATTTCTTTTCCGTCGACGTATCCTTCTTCGACGAACCAAGTATGTCGGTACTAGCCGAACGATGAGCCCTCGGCGTTGTGCTAGGCATCGCTTCTTCCGGCTCGTCTCCCGTCGTTTCTCTGGACACGTAGATGGAACGTTAGGAAGAAAAAAACCCTGATCCCCTTTTCTAGAAAGATCTATCGTGCGTTCCTCTCTCTCTCTCTCTCTCTCTCTCTCTCTCTCTCTCTCTCAACAAAAAAAAAATTAACCATAAACACAAGCTCGCACACACGCGCGCGCGTGCACACAAGCACAGCGCATACGTTACGCATACGTATACCCGATAAGAATCTTTATCGTGGCAACGCGTTTTACGTTTGAAATCATTGCTAATATGTGATCAATCGGTTAGTGCGATTAGTGCGAGTGCGCGTTCTCATTTCGATCAACGTGATTGCAACGTTATTATCGCATAATGGTGCTCTCGTAAATGCATGCGTGTGATCCTTACTTTTTCGTGAATCTTTAATCGCAATCGAGGGATTAAATTGTAGGATTAAATTAATTAATAATTAATGTTAGATCGTACGATAATGTTGTATACCAATGGATAATAAATCAAACGACGTTAGATATCTGTTAAATTAGTTTTATGCATCAAATAAAAGACATTTTTTCACCTTGTTCTTACCGCGTTACGGTGAGACATGCGAACCGACCGGTAGCGTCTGAATAAAGCGATTCTATAAGTCAGTATTATCCTTCGTGACACTTTTGCCATATCGATAGTATCGATCGAGATTCGATGTCTACGTAATAGTTTTGTATGAAGAAGAAGAAGAAGAAGAAGAAGAAGAAGAAGAAGAAGAGGAAGAAGAAGTAGGAACAACCTCTTACCCTCCGATAGCTTGACGAATCTCCTTTTGATCGGTACCAGCGATCGTATTTCGTCTCTTCCCCCTTGGCCTTCTTGGTCTCGATCGTCTCTTAACGTTTGTCTCATGTTGTTGAATCTCCGAGCCGGACAGCAAGGACCTTCTTCTCATTGACATCCTTTCGAACCCTCTTCCGCTCACGTCCACGGCTACGATTTCCGCCGGGAATCTAAGGATAGATTCGTCAGTCAGGCACCCATCGATCTTCTCTTTCGTCATAGTTATCGAATTTTATACGTGCATATGTATGTGTGTATGTGTGTGTTTGTGTGAAGGAGAGAGAGAGAGAGAGAGAGAGAGAGAGAGAGAGAGAGAGAAAAGAGAGAGAGAAGTCAGAAAAATGTTTTTAAATATTCACTCGCGACGACGATCTCGAAGATTTATGATACTATTAACTGTAAGTATAAATCGACATACAAAAGAGAAAGTATGGATTAAAGAGTGTACATACTTTGATAATATGTTTCTCTCTCTTTCTCTCTCTCTCTCTCTTTCTCTTTCTATCTCTTTCTCTCTCTCGTTTTCTAATTTTACCACGTACATTATACGATCCTATCGTCGTCATCGATACTACCCATCGATATTTTACGTACGAAAAAAAAAGAAAAAAAAAAATATATATATATATATAAAGAGAGGGGGGGGGGTTGAGAAGGAAGAAAGACAAGTAGATAAATTCAACGGATAACATTTTGAAGTACCTTGAAGTTTTCATTTTTTTTTTTTTTTTTTTTTTTCTTTTTATACCGGGTGGTAAACTAATTAATGTAATAATTACTCGTCGATAACGCGTTCAGAATTTTATTAAAAATCCTTCGCTTATAAAAAAGAAGAGGAAGAAGAAGAGGAAGATGAAAGGGGAAAGGAACGGGGGGAGGGAGTTGGGGAGGAGAGGAAAGAGGAGAGGAACAAGAGTGAGAGAGAGAGAGAGAGAGAGAGAGAGAACTCTCGTCTGAAGGTATATAGTTAATTTTAGTAGGGTCGAGTATCGAGTATCTTTACGAGGACATAAATTCAGTACTCACTTGAGTGCAACAGCCTGAACCTGTTCCTCCGGACTGGGCAACTTGTGATCCACAGCTTCGTCGTCGGCCGTGTCTCCGAGGATTCTGGACATGCAGTCCGGTGGCACGGTGACGTCTCCGAGTGCCTCCGCCGATGTCCATCTTCGTAGATCCTCGATAGCGGCCGGCTAAGGGACAGAGAAAGAGATAGTGAGTGAGAGACGAAGAGAAAGATATATATAAAGATGGATACAGAGAGAGAGAGAGAGAGAGAGAGAGAGAGAGAGAGAGAGAGAGAGAGAGTGAGAGACAAAGAGAAAGATATATATAAAGATGGATACAGAGAGAGAGAGAGAGAGAGAGAGAGAGAGAGAGAGAGAGAGAGTATTAAAACAAAACAAAACAAAAGAAGAACGGCGTGGGGATTTGGGACGAAGTGAGTATAGGAATCGGGTATGTGGGGGGGGGGGATTGTATAGGTGGTAATTAGTGGGTTGGTGGGGAGGCTGTGGGGGGGAGGAAATATAAACGTTCGATGTGAAAAAAAATCGCGGAGAAAAGAGAGAGAGAGAGAGACTCTTTCATTCTTTCTTCTCGATCTCAAAGTTTCATGATTTTGAAGAGAAAGAGAGAAAGTGAGAGGGAGGTAGGAGGGAGGAGAGGAAGGTAAGAAGAAAAAAGATAGTAGACACCAGTCCGTCTTCGTTGACTATTATCCTATTGCTACTGTTACTTTACTCTCTCTCTGTCTCTCTCTCTCTCTCTCTCTCTTTCTCACTCTTACTCACTCTCTCTCGAAACCCGAGACAGCGAAAAGCAAACGGTTGCTATGCGTTTTATACGCACTCTTCTATAATCCTCTTTCTTGCGTGGGTGAGTGGGTTGGGGGAGAGGGAGGGGGAAGGGAGAGTGACCACGCCATTGTCGAGGATGTCACCTCCTGACCAAGCGACTTTCACGCACGGAATACGGAACGGATTATGTTACTCGACATGTTCCCGTTTTATTACGAAACTTTCCCTAAATGGCTCGTTCCTTCGAATATGTCCTTTCCCCTCCCCGAACCTCCCACCATAGTTCCTATCCCTCGTCAAACAAATATTTCCGCGATTTCTTTTTCGCTCTCGACGGAATGACGGAACGGAATGGAACGGAACGGAACGGAACGGAGTGAAGTGGGATTGGGGATATTATAAGGGTGAGTGAAGCGAGGGAGGACCATTGTGGTCGTGTCGAGGGTCCAAAGGACATCGAGTAGTTTTCTAAGGGTGGTTCTGTTTTTTGTTTCTTTCTTTTCTTTTTTTTTTTTTTTTGAAAGACCAGCGACTAACAGTCAAGTGTGTCGGAGAGAACGAGAGGGTGAGAGAAAGAAAGAAGATGGAAAATCGTTCAGAAAGTAACCAGAAGTTGGGTGTTACGAATTGACTCATTATCATCGTCGTTCATCGTCGTTCATCGTCGTTCATCGTCGTTCGTCGTCGTCGTCGTCATTTAAGGACGAAGTGGCGCAGCTGCCGCGAAACTACGACGTCTCGATGAGAACGATATCGCGCGATATCCAATGCGTGTCAACCTTTGCGTTTTTAACTTCCTTGTTCTCCTCTACCCACCTGCCCTTCCCACCCCCTGTCCCCCTGCCCAACGCTTTCTCCCTCTTCTTCTGCTTCTGCTTCTTCTTCATTTTCCTCTTCCTCTTCCTCCTCTCACTCCCGATATAAATTAACATCTTCGGCGATATAAATTAAGGTTTATCAGGACAGGGAATAATTTACTACACCTTCGGTTGTATATTAACGATCGCCGTGGTACGCTATGTTGATAATCATCGTACTTTTAATCCCTATCGTCGTTCGAACGAAGCATCTGTCCCTTGATAAAGAAAAAAAAAAAAAAAAAGAAAGACAAAAAAAAGCCATGTCTTCTTACGCGTACCTCGGAATTAACAATCTCACTTTTTTTTTTTTTTTTTTCTTTTCGTTTCGTCGGAAGTTTCTTTTTCGTGGGAGACGAGAAATGAAGGAGAAGCGGAAGAAAACAAAAAAAAAAGAATAAAGAAAAAAAAAATAAATATGCAAAAGACAGGGGAAGGAAAAGTGTCATTGACGAGCGACGGAGATCGTTTCGTTGTAAAAAAAAAAAAAAAAAAAAAGAAAAAAAGAAAAAAAGGAAAGAAAAAGGAAAACGATCCTCTTTATCGTTAGGATTAGAAACTAATGAACGGGACTTGGGTACGAGTGAGATGGTTATATGGATGATTGTATGATCGACGCGTTAGACGGTGTCGGAATCCGAGTTTCGTTGGCTGCGAATTCCGTAAGGAACGGACGTTATGTATGTATGTATGTTTTCTATGTATGTATGTATGTTTTCTATGTATGTATGTATGTATGTATGTATGTATGTACGGTCGGTTAGGACGGGGTAAGGATTATTGGTAGGAAGAGGATGCTACCGCTCACCGCGGGTGTCCTTTCTCGGGTGAAGATGAGATGGTACTAGACAACCGTTCGCTGACATCCCGTCCGTTTACTTTTTCTCCTTTTTTCTTTTTTTTTTTTTCTTTCATTTATCGGAAAGATCGAGTACTCGTCTCGCCAACTTGAGAAAATCCTTAGAAAGAGAGAAAGAGGGAAAGATAAAGAAAGAGAGAGAGAGAGAGAGAGAGATCGTATAAATCTTCTTCGATTCTCTTTCTCTACTCGGCCATTTGAAATCTACCATCTATTGAATCTCGATTCTTGATTTCATCGATTTCTATCAAATTTTATAGCGATACGTAAGAGGATATATTATACGTACATACATGGTATAGATGGTACATACATACATACATACGTGTGTGTGTGTGTGTGTGTGTGTGTACCGAAAGAGATTTTAAATGGACGTCACGTAGCCTTCATTTCGTTATAGAATCTAAAGGTACTTACATGTACTACGGGGAAGAAGAAGAAGAAGAAGAAGAAGGAGAGATCTCTAATCGCGGTAGATCGACGGATATTATGTAAGTTAGATAGGAAAAAGGAGAAAAAGAGGTACGAATAGTTCGTACGATGGCGAGCCTCGTGGATTTCCTCTTACCGGTTTTATACGTCTGAGATGTTAAAATATACGGAGTCGAGAGGAACGTCTATTAGAAAGAGAGAGAGAGAGAGTGCGTTGGGGTTTCTAAGATGAAATTTTGCCTGTCGGGAGTTTACGAATACAATGAAAAACCGTTCGATCGAGCGCGTCCGTATGAACGTTGACCTTGAATCGTTAAAAATAATACTTGCTCGACTTTTTTTTTCCTCCACCTTCTCCTCCTCCTCCGCCCACCCTCGCCCCGATCGTATACGTTTTTTGATCGTAAACAATATGGCACGAGAAATCTTGTAATATATATATATATATATATATATATATATATATATATATATATATATGGATCTATCGTAACACCCCCATCCCTTATTCTCCTCTCTCTCTCTCTCTCTCTCTTTGACGATACCATATGGTTGTTCAATATTCCGACTCAAAAGCTAAAACAACTCTCGAGAAAGAGCCGTGCTCGTTCGAGCCGAAAGTAAAAGCAAACGTTTTTGATTGTGTCCAAAGGAGTTTTTTTTTTTTTTCTTCTCGTGGGACTCGTCTCGAGAGAAAGAGAGAAAGAGAGGAGAGAGTATTTTTACCCTCCGTTTCCCTTTCTTTCAAAGAAGAAGAAGAAGAAGAAGAAGAAGAAAAAGAACGAAAGAAAGAAAGACTTTGCAAACGGTCATAGTGACGTAGGGACGTAAGGACGTAGGGACGTAGGGACAACGGGAGGATGATGATTGTACGATGTTATTTGTACGGCGAACGACAAATTAAATAATTGCGGAGAGTGTTGTTTGAGAGTCAGCGATATATTGGGAGAAACGGCAAAGGTGAAAGGTCGAAAGTAAAAAAAGAGAGAAAGAGAGAGAGAGAGAGAGAGAGAGAGAGGGTGGGTGGGAAAGGAGGAGAGTGAAGGAGACGGACTCATATTTGGTTTTTAACGCAAAAAAAAAAAAAAAAGAGGAGAGGACGATCATTGCTTACGACTCTGGACTCGATGTCGAGACTTTGGTCCCGCCTTCTCTTTCCAAGAACGGGTGTGCAGAGGAACATATCCATGGAGCTGCCATCCCTTCTCAACGAATCCAAACTTCTGACAGCGACGACGCCGGCGGCCTCGTACAATTCCTTGAGCGCCCTCGGTCTCGTGTTCGACGTGAACAACCCCGTCGATGGTACGTTCGTTACGTGAAAGTGTTCGATACGTGCCGCGAACGTACAAATGTCCGACTCGGCTGCAATCAAAATGAACAAAAAAAAAAAAATAAATAACACACATATTTATAACTGCACATACACACACACACAATATAAAGAATGCTTCGATTAAAGGAGAACGAATAAATATTTTCTTTGTTTTTTTTTTTTTATGATGCGACAAACATTTTATGGTTTACTTTGAATGGTTTATAAAGAGGTATGTTAATAAATGTATATACATAATATGAATAGTTTATATATATATATATATATAATAGTATGTTATGTATGTTATAGGCGGCCTCCTTTAGCTGAAACACCGTATATATATATATATATTCCGAGACTATATTCTTTGTTTAAAAAATGATTTTTATCATCGCTTTTTATTCCTTTTTCTTTATCTCGTATTTTTTCTTTTATTTCCTTTCAATCGCAAACGTTCATCAACGTGAACAATAACGCACCGTGCGAGGTTTAACGCATATTCCTTTTTATTTTCTCTTTCGTTTTTTTTTTCGTTCGAAGTATTTGTCCCGGAAAAGAAAAGAAAAATTTCTTTCACTCTCTCCCTTTTTTTTTCTTTTTTTTTTTAAATTTTATCTCATATCCGACATAATACGACGTATAGGTAGTACCTATATATTTCTCGTCGAAGCTCGAGCATGTTGCGCTCGTTTCGAAGAATTCGACACCACGTGGAGCGCCTACGTCAGGGCGTATAATTCACGTCACCCGTGTGTCCCCCCTCGTACGTAGGGTACCGCTTTATTCAACATTTCCGGTTGTTTTCGGGAACGTTGACTTCCGTGACGTTGTTGGATACGCGTAGCTTTAATTTCCAACAGGCGTTGATAGAGAAATAGAGGGACGAACGGACGGACGGATAGATAGATAGATATATAGATAGATAGATAAATAGATAGATAGATAGATAGGGATAGAGAGAGAGAGAGAGAAAGAGAAAACTCGCTCGACAGTTTTTCTGATATCAAAATTCTCCCTGTCCTTATGAAATATTCGATTTAAATTACATTGAAATACGGCGAGGCGTATAAAAATGGAAATGGACAAATCCCAACGAAGGAAAATCTGAAAATCGTCGTTGGAAAACGTTAAGAACGATTAAAATGCAAATCGCGTTTAATTGATTTTCCAAAAAACTCGTTGATATTAATAATGTATGCCGCGAAGAACGGAGTTAAAGGGACTTGAAGAAAAAAAAAAAATAAAAAAAACAAAGTGTAAACGAGTTTACCGCGCTATCCCCGCAAGGTTCCCTTTTTATATTCCTTAATTGCTGTCACTCTTCGTTGCGTGGTAAACGTTAATTCAATTCACAATTGACAATGCTTGTATACCCTTTATCTCTCTCTCTCTCTCTCTCTCTCTCTCTCATCAATAGCCAAAGTTCATCCATTATCGCGTGCACGTTGTTGTTTTCTCCAATTTCGTGTTTTGTCCAATACAATGGAACGAAGGGTTAATCGCCATTGTTCAAACATGCGATGGGGTCGTAGAAGGCTTTTGACGAGAAATTCTGCATCTCTCTCTCTCTCTCTCTCTCTCTCTCTCTTTCTCTCCTCTGAATCCAAATGGACTCCCATCGACGCGGTCTCAGGAGATTATGGATTCGAATCACGAGTTAACTCAGGCTGATTCAGCGAACCCGATATGCGGGTGGCAGTACTTACACTTATGTTTTCGTAACAATACTGATCTCTCATTAGCGGATTATAAAGGTTACACGGTTATACGAGCGTTTGACGTTCGTGCTCGGCGTCTGACGTTAAAGAAAAAAAAAAAAAAAAAGCAAGAAAAGGAAAGAAAAGTAAAGCCAAAAAATAAATGAAACGTTTTGTCTGGGAGTCGTATATCAGTTCTGACTCGGCGTTATTATTTCGCATGAATTTTTCCGTCTTCTTTTTTTATTCTTTTTCTTGTTTCTCTTTTTTCTTTTTTTTTTTTTCTACCGCATAGTTCGCCGATAGTACATTGAATAAAGTTACTGCGGTACGTAAGGAATATTTACCCCCCCCCCCACGACTATCATCGATTTTCAATGAAATCGTTAAATCGCCGATAAAATGCAACGTACGATCGGATCAGCTGATCGAATCGAATCAACTCGAATCGATCAAACGAACGAACGAACGAATTCCGTTCGATTCGAATCGAGACAGGAGGAGTTTGTAGATTGAGAAGGGGTTCCAGGTAGGAGGAGGAGAAGGAGGAGGAGGGGGGGTTTTGCTAGGGGAACTAACCGAGCGATCGAACTAAACGACTTCCGAACGGGGTGTTTCATTACAAAGAATCATACTAACGGTTCGTTACGACAAAGGTAGTGTAATATCGGAGGACGAGCTAATGCTTCGGGCACACACACACACACACACACACACACACACACACACACACACACACACACACACACACATATATATATACCACGGTATATAAACACGGAGTGTGAGATGCGTGCACGTAGGTGCCCGAAGCAAGAGACCGGACTTCGAACCAGTCTGATTCGATACAATCGCCCCGTGGAATATTTCTTACTAACCGTCTGTAACCTCGGAAGCCGGTGTACATAACTATAATCGAAAGAGAGAGAGGGAGAGAGAGAGAGAGAGAGTGAGTGAGTATATATTCAGCCTTTTCTCTTGGTTGCTTCGGACGAACGAGATTGACCTTCCAACGCGAGAGATATTCTGCAAGATCACCTCGGTGGGTGCAGTCCGGAAAGAATGAAAATAAAATTCAACGTCCAAGAATAAAAAGGATGTAATGTGGTGTAGGCATCGCTGAGTAATGTCGCGAGTTGAACAAAAAATATATAATACCCTTTAAAACCTTCTTCTTCTTCTTCTTCTTCTTCTTTTTCTGCTTTTTTTTTTTTTATCCGTTTCTTCTTAATCTTTTTTTTTTTTTTTTCGAGGAGTATCGTCCGGACACATGTAGTACATGATCTGACGTTTTCTCTTTTTGTTGTTGTTGTTGTTGTTGATTTTTCTTTCTTTTTTTTATATACTAGCACGCGTCACGTACTCGTGATACACATACGTACGTTTTACAAGATTCAATCTTACGATATCAAAATAATGTGTATCATATGTATATATATATATGTTTTGATCTAGAATTTTTAAGATCGTTCCGTTGGTATGGCCGTTCAAGCGAGATCGAGCTCGAGTAGGTTCGCTTTGATAGGTTTGAAGGGCATTGTAGAGGTTCTCCTTTGCGATAAGTGCGCATTGAACGGGCATTAAAGCCCGTCATGGTTCTCTCTCACTCTCTCTCTCTCTCTCTCTCTCTCTCTCTCTCTCTCTCTTTCTCTCTTTCATCCTTTCGATAAAAGAGCACCGGACGCGCTGCCATTTTTTACAGACGCGAGAGAAGAGAGCGGAGTTACGAGTCAAGGCCGGCTATACAGGTTGCTCGGTCATGAGAATAGAAACATGCGAATGCCCGGTTCCAAGTACGTGTAGTGTATGTATACATAAACTATAATGGCCGATACATGCTTGTATATAAGATTTATTTATATATATATATATATATATATTTAATAAAAATAAGACGAAACGTTATTGAAAGAGAAAGAGAAAGAGAGAGAGAGAGAGAGAGAAATTGTGCAATATCATTAATTATCAGGACTGATAACACAGTGACGAGGAGAGGAATACGATTATGCAAATTGGAGATTGTAACAACATTAATTGGACGCTATATGTTAGAAACGATCTTAAAAAAAAAAAAAAAAAAAAGAAGATTGAACAGTGAAACGATCGTAGGGATAAAAATAAAAAAAAAAAAAAAAGAATCAAAAGAAGAAGAAGTAAATATGCCAAGTAAGTAAATACGTATTTGTGTTTCGATAGTGGTTGAAAAGAGAACGGGTATGTAGTATCGAAAACCTTGGAAACCTTCCAATTTCATAATTCACAGTTTCGTCCTTGGTCGGAACTGGAGATTGCAAAAGCGTGGTATCTTCGTCGATTGAACGGCTCATGGTGGTTCGACGAATCGCCAAGAGAGATAAAGAGAAAGAGAGAGAGACAGAGACAGAGAGAGAGACAGAGAGAGAGAGAGAGAGAGAGAGAGAGAGAGAGAGAGACGAGGCAAGGTGAGGCGAGGGAGGAAAAGACAAGGTAGAGAAGGACACACGACGTAAAATAAAAAGAAAGAAAGAAAAACAAAAGGAAGAAGAAGAAGAAGAAGAAGAAGAAGAAGAAGGTATCTTCGATGGCTCGGAGCCGGTCGGCCCGTGGGAGGTCTGCCGTAGCCGATGAGCCTCGGCTATGCAAAGTGGCCCGAAGGGCCGCTCGCACCGGCCCTTCTTCAGAGAGGCCGACGATGCTGCTGCTGTTGCTGCTGATGCTCGACGAAGCCGTCCAACGGCCGGCCGGCTCACCACTGTGGCTCACCGGTTTCCCTGACTCTTTCTTTCTCTCTCTCTCTCTCTCTCTCTCTCTCTCTCTCTCTCTTAATCTCTTTCTCTTACTCTTTCTCTTTCATTCTGTTCGAACCGTTCAAACCAAGATATCAAGAAAGCGAGTAATTCATGGCTGCCGTCGTCGTTCACGCTTGAATTATCCTTCTCGCTTTAGAGCTCAGCCACCGTCTAGGACGAATTGGTCACGATTATATACGTATGTATAGTACTATCAAAGAGTTTCGACGATGATTCGATCCTTTTTTCTCCCTCCCTCTCTCCCACCATCCATCTATACCCTCCTACCTCACAGGAAACGAAAGCAAAGAAGGAAGAGGAGAGGATCGAACGGAAATGACGACGTAACGATGCTACGAACGCGACTATTTCGACGGCGGACTAAAATTGTTCTTTATTTCAAGAAAATTTATATGAATTCTGAGTGTGAGAGAGAGAGAGAGAGAGAGAGAGAGAGAGAGATGGATATTATCGAGTAGCAATTAGACGAAACACGAGTCGAGCCTACGCGATATGCTAATTTTCTCAATATATCGTTGTAAATAATCAAATGCATACGCGTAAACATTTGTCATTCCTTCCGATATATATATACACACACACATACGCGCGCGCGTGTGTGTGTGTGTGTGTACACACCTACGAAACCTACACGTTTATGGCCGAGAGAACTCGTAATCGCCTTGAAAGTTGTTAAGATTTTAGATCCGATTCGATCTTGTCGCGTATCACATAAAATTGCGCCGTCTCGTGTTAGATGGGTTTTTATCGTGCAAACGTGCAACCCTCGATCGGAATACCAACTATTTATCTATCAATCAATCTATCTATTTATCTATCTAACTATCAATCTATCTTTTCCTAAACAACGTTTATTACCAGCTTAATATTGTTCCCTCCTCGCACCCATCAACCTTCGAACGAGAGGAAGAGGATAGAGGAGAGATGAAGGTGGGTGGGTGGGGGGGGACGGGACGAAAAAAGAAAGAAAGAAAACTGTTTTTTTTTTTCCTTCCCCTCTTCCTTTTGACGAACTTATTGTTCTCGATTTTGGCGGACGTACGTATCTGTGCAAAAGTGGCCTTCGTTCGAGAAATTTTAATGGCCGGGACGACGACGTCGACGACGACGAGGAGGAGGAGGAGGTGGTGGAGGAGGAGGAAGGGATCGTCGATTGTGAAGGAAAACTTTCTCGGAATAATTTTGGCCCCGAGAAGATCGATCGATGAACCTTTCCGTGACTGGTCGACAACGTGAACGACGTTGTTTGCACGTTAAAATGCGAGACGGGTAATCGTCGAATGATTATAGCGCGTTTACTATGCCCGAGAGTAAGGCGGTTGGTATATAACGCGCAAACTCTTTACGGTTGTTTCTCGAACGTGAAAAAAAGGAAGAATTAAAAGAGAGAGAGAGAGAGAAAAGGACAGAATGACAGAAAGAATGAAAGAAATAAAAAAAAAAAAAAATAAGAAGAAAAGAAAAAAGAACGCCCACGTAAATGGGAGAAATTAGTTCGCAAGAGACAGTTTTAGAGAAAGAGAAAGAAGAAAAAAAGGAAGAAAAGAAAATGGTGCGACGTGACGAAGGAGAGAAAAATATAAAGGGGGAAAAAAGAAAAGTCGTTCGAATTTCAAATAGTGGTGGGTGGGCGGTGATTGGAGGACGGTCGGGGGTAAAGGGGTTGGATGTTTGGGTGGGGTTGGTTGCGTCTCTGGGTTTCGGGACGAACGCGAAACGTGGCGTGAAATGTTTGAGGGATTTACTACGCGTAATTGCCAGTGAAACACGCCTCCTGCGTGGGGGCCCTTTCGGGATTCTCGAGGTAAAAGTTTCTCTCTCTCTCTCTCTCTCTCTCTTTCTCTCTCTCTTTCTCTCTATCTGTCTGTCTCTATCTATCTATCTCTCTTTTATTTCCGTTGATATTTTTCCTCTCGTTGATCAAAGTTTCTCCTCATTGGTTCGAGTTTATATGACTAAGAGTGAGAGAGAGAGAGAGAGAGATAGAGATAGATAGAGAGAAAGAGAGAGAGAGAGAGAGAGAGACTCCTTTGTATATACGTCGAGTCGTTCGTTTAAAACGAAACAAAAATCAGAACAACAAGTAATAGGAGGGAAATAATGGCGAAAGAGAAAAGAAAAAAAGGGGAACGCGATGACTATGGTTGGAGATAACTCTACGAATAACATTCGAAAAAAGAAAGAAAGAAAGAAAGAAAGAGAGAGAGAGAGAGACGTATAGATAGATAAATAGATTGGAAAAATAGAGAGAGAGAGAGAGAGAGAGAGAGAGGTAGATAGAGAGAGGCTGATAGAGAGAGAGAGAAAGATTGAGAGAGAGAGGCAAGAGGATCATGTTGGGAGATAGAGATAGATAGATAGATAGATAGAAAGAGAAAGAGAAAGAGAGAGAGAGAGAGAGAGAGAGAGAGAGAGACCGAAAGGGAAGGGAGAAGAGATGAAAAAATGCGGAACGACCATGGAGAAAGAGAGATAGATAGATAGATAGATATATATATATATATAGAGAGAGAGAGAGAAGGGCTCGCTTGGGAGCTCGAGTAAGTAGGGGTAAGGAGGGCAGCTTCGCGAGGGATGGTGGAGGGGCAAGGTGAGGCAAGGAGGAATGCGGTTACGGTAGATCGCGGACCAGTCCTCGTACAGGTCCTGCAAGGCCCACAGGACTGGCATCAACGAAAAACGAGCGTCACGAAAAATCCTTGGACCCACGGTGGCCCTTTCTCTATCTCTATTTCTCTCTCTCTCTCTCTCTCTCTCTCTCTCTTTCTCACTCTTTCCTTCAATATCTCTCTTTGTCTCTCTGCCTATCTGTCTGTCCGTCTGTCTGTCCTTCTCTTATCGAGCGTTTAAAGAGTAGGGAGGGATCTCCTTTCGAGCCATTCACTAGCACGGCCGAATCTTCGTTCGTTCCTATAAATTTTCATCGTTTTAGAATGTATTACGTGAATAAGAGAGAGAGAGAGAGAGGGAGGGAGGGAGGGAGGGAAGGAGAGAAGGAAATGGATGGACAGAGACTAATCGATTGTTCGAATCGTTGCACCTGACTTTTAGCTTGTGTCACTTAAGTTAGGCTTTACTACTCTGCTAGATAGAAGGATGAGAAAGGAGGGGACAGGAAAAAATCCTTAGAAACCGGTCAAACTCTCTCTCTCTTTCTCTCTCTCTGTTTTTTTTTGTTTTTTGTTTCTTTTTCTTTTTTTGGTAAGCGGCATGTCCTTTGAAGTCGTCGAATCTTTCTCCTTTTTATCGTTTCTTTCCTTTATTTCTTTATATATATATATATATATATAGATATTTCTTTTTTTATCGCAATTTAATTTATCGCCTCTAGCGTAATAAACTTTAAGCCTATGGTGGTACTTCTAGACAATGTTTTATTTATATAAAATAGCGAGAAGAATATGATTGAGTAGGTGTATATATATATATATATATATATATATATATATATATATATATATATATATATATATATATAAGGTGGCAATTCTCGATGGCTTAAAACAACGTTTGTTCTTCCGTTCTTCCTCGTATTTTATGCGCGCGCGCGTGTGTGTGTGTGTGTGTGTGTGCTTACATATACATTGACATCCTATGCGTTCTCATGTGGATTCTACGGTTACTGGTCGTGTATGTATATATACACCTGATTCTCTATGAAAGTTTAACGTCAGGAAAATCGTGCGCTTGCGGTTAGATAGATATATGTATGTATACATGTATATATAGGTATGTATGTATATATGTATGTATGTATGAATGTTTGTATCTTCCTCGGATTCCTTCGTAAGAGATTTTACTTCAGTATCTATAAACTATGATCGATCTTAGATCTCTCTCTCTCTCTCTCTCTCTCTCTCTCTCTCGTTTAATTTGATCGAAAATTTACGATAGACCTTTAAAACTTGAAAGAGATTGAAAATCTAGTCAGAATATATATCTCGGTATTTCAGGTCCGTGTGATCAGATTATTTTTTCAGGTCTCTTATCTTATTATGTCCTCTCTTTGGAAAGAGAAAAAGAAAAGGAAAAGAAAAAGAAAAAGAAGGCAAAAAAAAGGAATACAATTTAGGAAGCTCGTAAGAGAGGACTCTTGTTTTTTTTTTATTTTCTCTCTCTCTCTCTCTCTCTCTCTCTCTCTCTCTCTCTCGTCCTCTTTTACGAGTATAATAATTTATACAATGACGCAAGGTGGCAACGAACGAAAATACGACGAACGTAGGACCAGACCTGAATGCGGGCATTATGACGGGACAGGAGAGGAGTCCATCTCGTTAGCAGCGCGTACCAAACTAACCGAGATTGTTTATGACTCGCAAGAATAACAAATGTAACTCGGAACGCGTGGAACGAAGATCAAAGAATATGACGAAATATTATAACTCCATTACGACGAAGTAAGTTAGTAAGTTAGTTAGTAAGTAAGTAAGTAAGTCACAGAAACGTGTGACCTTGAACGAAAGAATCTCCTCCGCGTCCTTGGACGACGTTTCTGGTCGTCGTTAACGTTATTGAATCATCCTACGTGAAGATTTCGGTCGCGACTGAGGAAACAAACGAAAAAAAAAAAAAAAAAAAAAAAAGAAAAGATAAAAAGAAAGAAAAAGAGAATTCGACTATACTCTCTTTTCTTCCTTTTCCTTTTCCTTTATACTTCGTTTTAGTTCTTTCACGGTACGCATCGAATCGAAATATAATAATAACGTATACATCGAAACGAACCAACTCGTATCCGTTCGATTAGCGGCGACGAATCTTTTTTTTTTCTTTTTTTTTTCGATTGGCGGCGACGAGTGTCTTTTTCCTCTCTCTCTCTTTTTTTTTTTTCGATTGGCTATTACGACCATGCTGGCGAAATTGTAAAGAGGCGCGTATAAAATACGTGTACGTATCTGTTTTTTCATTTTTTTTATTTATTTTTTTTTTTTTTATTTCGTTTTGCTTTTATTATCTCGAAAAGAGAGAAGAGAGAGAGAGAGAGAGAGACGTATGAACTATATAAAGAGCGATGAAGCCGGGGACAATAAGATTATATCGGATCGTCTGCCAAGCCGAGCTGACATGACTGGAAAACTAAGATGGAATGATAAGTTCGTAACAGAAAGCTCGCGGGGGTCAAGGACCAGTAAGAGAGCCATCGGTACCAGAAGAGAGAAAGAGAAAGAGAAAGAGAAAGAGAAAGAGAGAGATTTATTTTCGTTTCTCTCTCCCTCTCTCTTATTCTCTTTGAAGTCATCGTTGCAATCGTCGTCATTAGAACGAGTACTTAGATGTAACGAGTAGCGGGCGGTCTGGCAGGAAGCGCATTCTGTCATTAACTCTACTTAGGCTACGCTTAATCGAAGATAAAAGTCGATCCTCATCTCCCTTCCACCTCTTTTTATAAAGAACGTATACGTATACGACACGTGCGTGCGTAATTGCATGTATGTATGCATGCATGCATGCATGTATGTATGTATGTCATGTATGTATGTATGTATGTCATATATGTATGTATGTATGTCATGTGTATTTGTGTGTAAACGTGACCGTGATTATGCTTCGAAAGTATGCGATTCGGACGATTAGTCGTAGAAAAAGAAAAAAGAAGGTGAAGGAAAAGAAAAAGAAGAAGAAGAAGAAGAAGGAAAAGATGATGATAATGACGACGACGACGACGACGACGATGATGATGATGATGATGATGATGATGATTATGAATATGAAGAAGGAGAGAAGGAGATTTTTACGGCTTGCCTCTTTGAAAGGCGACACTCGAACGAAAAAAGAAATTAATTAAAGGAAGCTTCATTACGGGCAGAAGGGGAGGGGGGAGAGGAGGAGGGCCCTCTCTCTCTCTCTCTCTCTCTCTCTCTCTCTTGCGGTGGTGGTATAAAACATCTTACCGCAGATACCGCATCCCGGCAGATGACGGGGAGAAAAAATTTTCGCTTGATTGACAGAATTAGACGAGTCTCAACCTCTCGGCGTATAATTTCATCTGACATTTCTAATCCTAGTCGGAATAGTCTGGTTTGTCTTTTTTCCTTTCCTTTCTTCTTCTTTATCTTCTCTCTCTCTCTCTCTCTCTTTCTCTCTCTCTTTTCGATTTTTATTTTATTTTTAAACGAACGTCTCTCTGCGGGGGGTTCGAGCTCGATACACATCACCTATCGCTTGAATATAATATAATAATATACATACATACATATATATATATATATATTTATATTTATTTAAAATAATAATAATAATAACAAAATTGTATCGTAGATAGTAGAATTTGAAAGTAATACAAACGATATTCATGCAATCATGTACGATTTTGCAATTGCACGATCTATCGATCCATAGACGAGGAGATGCCTGGTACGACTGTAGAGATATTTCAAAAAGGACAACCGCGTTTCGCAATGTGAAATATAAAGAAGAAGAAAAGAAAGAAAAAAAGAAAGAAAAAAATGAAGGGGAAAAGAAAAAAATGTACAACACAACAGACGAGGGGCCTCTCTCGACGCGATCAAATATTAACAATATGCAGCAGCAGCTTCGCGTTGTAGCGAAGCTCGCGAAAGGTAGGAACAGAAACGCGAGAATATAATGTCGATATACGTACATACATACATACATACATACATTACATACATACATACATACATACATACATACATACATACATACATAAATACATATATGTACGTATGCGTGTATGTATGTATATGTATATAGTCGTCGGTAAGCACGACGTTCTATTTTATTATACGAATGTGCGAAGTTAGCTTAGCGTGCTCGTAAATGTTAATGCTTAAGCGAGATTTCTATCGGCTGACGAGTCACCCCGCACACACAGACACACACATATATAATCGATTGACCCAATATGATCTTCGCGATAGATAAATCTTTTGTGACGTCCGTTTTAAAAATGTCCACTCCCCGCCGCCACCGCCCTCGCCTTCCGTTTAAGACGAAATTTCGCAGAGGGATATTCAACGGTTCAATTGCGAATCTTAATGCAATTGCATTATTTCTAATTACATATATATATATATATATATATATATATATATATAAACATATATCTTTCCTTCTCTCTCTCAGTTTCATTCGATCGATCGAATGATCCTAATGATCGATCCAGTATTATCTTCGCGATGGATAAAAAAATATTCTTGCGTTTCTTTAAAAAAAAAAAAAAAAAAGAAATTCGCGTCCGAGAGAAAATCGCGTAGAAAGATATAATTGACGGTTCGATTAGAAACGAGATTACAAATGCAATTGCGTTAATTCTAATCGTCTCTCTCACTTTCTCATTCGCACGATCGATCGATCGATCGATCGATCGTGCGACAACAAGAGAGGTTCCTTGAATCCAATTTCCCAGTATCTCTCTCTCACTCTCTCTTTCTCTCACTTCTCTCTCTCTCTCTCTCTCTCTCTCTCTCTCTCTCTCTCATTTTGTTTTGCTTCTCTTTAAATATGCATCAATAAAGAGGGCGGCAACTCTGTTAGATGCGTCAGCAGCATCCATTCCGTTCCGGAGGATCCCCTTTTGCGAGCGAGAGCTCCCATTTGCAGGGTGCAAAAAAGTCAAATACCTTATTAGCGAGAAGGAGTAAAAAGACGGCTTATCGTCGACATGTTTCATCCGTCCTAGTCTTGTCATCGAGACCGGTAGAGATGAGAATCATCATCGACCACGTAGTCGTCGTTTTTATCAAGCTATGCCAATTCAAGGGATAAACTCGTCGGTTAATGAGAACGGTCCACGATTTATCGAACGAGAACGTCCTTAACGTGTTGGACACGTTGCTTAAAAAAGAAGAAGGTACGAAAAAAAAAGAAAAAAAAAAAAATAAGAAGATGAAGAAGGAGAAGAAGAAAAATATTTTCTTGGAATATTGGACGAAAGAACCTCACTCGATTTCAAATCGTTTGCCTAACAATCGTATTTTAACGCGTCCAAAGAGAGAGAGAGAGAGACTCTTCATTCTTCAAATAATCTCCATTTCCATAGCAAAAAAAAAAAAAAAGAGAGAAGAAAAGAAACGAAAAAAAGAGAAACTTCTCTTCCGAGGTAATACAGGGGTGGGCCAAAGAGATCTCAGGTGATTCGAAAAAAAAAGAAAGAAGAAGAAGAAGAAGAAAAAGAAAGGAAAAGAAAAATCGATTACTCCTTCTGATCCGAACTTTCTAAAATCGATTATATTCTTTTTTTTTTCTTTTTTTTTTTTCAAAACCGATAAACTACGAGGGTATAGAGACTTCTTTTTCACTCTCATTTAAGAACTTTCGGTCCACCCTGTATACTCGTAGGACGGTTTTAATACAGCATGGTCTTATAATCTTCCCGGTCCCCTCCTCCTCCTCCTCCTCCTCCTCCTCCTCCCTCCTACCGCCCACCTCCCCAAGTTTCTCTGTTTTCTCCAAGCTGTATTTCTTTCTCTTTCTCTCTCTCTCTCTCTCTCTCTCTCTCTCTCTCTCTCTCTCTGTTCGTTCCTGTGCGTTCCCTATACCTACCACCCCCTCCCCACCACTCCCCTGCCGCAGTCGTGCGTTATATCTCTCTTGTAAATCATACACGCATACCACTACGTCATATCTCGTGCATAAATGATAGTCTATAGCGCGCAAGGTTGGTCTCGTGGCGTCGAGTAAACTCGTGGTTACCATCGTACTTATTTGCATAAACGAGTCACGTCACGCGAACGCGTCATGGAGTATGACAATGAACGAGAAGAAGAAGTAGAAGTAGAAGTAGAAGTAGAAGTAGAAGTTGAGGACGAAGAAGAAGTGATAGGGATAAGAGGTTAAGGATAAGAGTTGAAGAAAGTTTCGAATCTATTAATATTCCAACGATTTCGACCGGTTATTTTATCCCCATGCGATTTATCTTATCGAAATTCGAATATAAATCGAATATTAAGGTAAATTATTAAATGTTTCCCCACCACCCCCCCCCCTTTTTTTTACTTTTTTTTTTTTTTTTTCTTTATCTTCCTTTTCCGTGCAAACGCACTCGCGCGCAGAGAGAATACTGTCTTGTTTACTTACTTACTTACTTACTTAGTTACTTACTTACTTATTTACTTACGTGGGTGTGCCCGTGCACGTGTATGTTACGAGAGGGAAAAAGGAAGGGGAGAGAGAGAGAGAGAGAGAGAGAGAGAGAGAGAGAGAGAGAGAGAGAGAGAAGGTGGAACGAAGGATTAGTTTTCAATAACTTGGTCGCTACGTCGATCGATATCGTTCGAGATAAGCTATCGGTCCTCTATACTTGACACCGCGATAAGACCGATCTACTACGACGTTGAAGTACGTGAGTTATTTCAAGAGGGAAAGAGAGAGCTAGAGAGAGAGAGAGAGAGAGAGAGAGTTCTTCGGACGATAAAGACTACCACGATTCCTCCGTCCTTCTCAATCACCCTTCTAAATCTTTCGCGCAACTCTGACAGACTTATTCATAGGTATACGGAAGAGTAGGAAAGAAATAGAAAAATAGTTTTCTCGAGGGTGTAGAAATCGAGAAGGGTACGCGTGTTTATATTTAGATCGAAAACGCCCGATGGGCGCGTGAAAATCTAATGTGTGTGTGTGTGTGTGTGTGTGTGTGTGTGTGTGTCTGTGTGTGTGTGTGTGTGTGTGTGTGTGTGTGTGTGTGTGTGTGTGTGTGTGTGTGTGTGTGTGTCTGTCTGTCTGTCTGTCTGTCTGTCTGTCTGTCTGTCTGTCTGTCTGTCTGTCTGTCTGTCTGTCTGTCTGTCTGTCTGTGTGTGTGTGTGTGTGTGTGTGTGTGTGTGTGTGTGTGTGTGTGTGTGTGAAAGTAAGAGAGAGAGAGAGAGAGAGAATCTCTCCCTTCTAACAAACTAACGGCCCCGCCGTTTTCTAACGGCCGCGAAAAAAATTTATAGCATATCGTCGGTCGACGTAAAAAAAAAAAAAAAAAAAAATAATAATTTAAGGGCACGGTGGTTCCGTTTGGTACTCAAGCATTTTAAATCGTCCCTCCTCATTCTTCAAACGTTAAAAACAAAATTCGTGAAAGTTACTTGCGATTATATCGATCGATTCCATCTGTCTTTTTCACTCGTCGTCGTCGTCGTCGTTGTTGTTATCGTTATCGTCGTTAAACGATATACCTATTTTTGTCTTGCGAGCGAGCGTAATGATTAAGAAAAAAAAAAAAAAAAAGAAAGAAAAATATAAATAAATAGAAAGAAATAAAGAAATAAAGAAAAAGAAAAAGAAAAAAAAACAGAAATTCGATCGACGCTATCAAAATGTATTATCATTGATTTTAATTAACTTTAATTGGAAAACACCGTAGAGAACGACGTGATATTCGATTATTGCGAGTACTTATCCGTTAGTTAGACGTACTAACTGAGAATGGCTTTTGGAGAACACGTTTGGTGTTCTTCCTGGATGGGAAGACAAATTTTTCTCCGAAGACCATCTATGTATGCATATATAAATACATACATACATACATATATACGTGCATAAATACGTACATATATATGTCTGTATGTATGTATATATACATTAGCTTACGTACATAGAGATATCTACATTCTCGCGTTAGTTCGCAGGAGATAAAGACAGACAGACCGACAGAGAGAAAGAGAGAGAGAGAGAAAGATAGAGAGAGAGAGAGAGAGAGAGAGAGAGAGAAAGAGAGAGAGTCCGGTTTTCAGAGAAGGTGACGATAATGCGATGAGATCTAGTCTCTCCGGGTGTGAAGCAACCGCAAACCGTAATATCATTCATAGGTTGCGCCGTGGTCCATGCATAAGTCTCTGAGAAGAGCGCGTCTAAGAGAGCGTTAGGACGCGTCTCTCTCTCTCTCTCTCTCTCTCTCTCTCTCTCTCTCTCTGTCTTTCTCTGTACGTTCGCTGCACGTTCGTATATAGCGTACGTGAAAGAGGCGTGGGCGGATGAAGCCTCCGGCCTGTTTGCCCACACGCTGTAATTCTTGCACGGCGATATCTTCGCTGGTTACACGTCGCTAAACTCTCCTCGGTCGTAAGGTGAAAGGCGAAATGTTGGCTACCAATAGATTGCGCTCGATTTTCACCGATGAATGCCATTTTGAAAATTTATATTATACGACGCGGACACACACATACACATAAATATATATATATATATATATATATATATATATATATATATATGGACCGTTTATTTTGAAAGTGGTGC
>OU964965.1:7229463-7244463 GCA_918808275.2 Dolichovespula sylvestris
ATCAGGAAAAGTAATCGCGAGCTCCCGAAAAAGATTCCCGAAAGGGTGCAGGTAATCGTTCTTTTTTTCTTCTTTTTTCTTTTTATTCCTTTAAAAATAGAAACTTCTTTGGTCCCTCCTCCCCTCCCCCCGTACCCCATGTCCTTTGTATTCCTCGTTTCTCCTCCACGTTATCTTTCCCCTCTTTTTTCTCTTTTTCTTTTCGATTCTTTCGAAACACTTTTATACTTTGTAAACTTACACGCAATGTCCGACGTACATATATATGTATGTATGTATGTATGTATGTATGTATGTATGTATGTATTTATGTATTTATGTATGTATGTATGCCGGACGTTCCCCGTTGTTACTTGCACGTGCAATCGTAAATCGTAAACACGACGATATATTCAGAAACCACACGTGGAAAATTTCGCGAGAGAGTGAATTAATATGAACGTACTCGTGAATTATATATTTATTTGTGGCGATTAGCGCGTCAGGAGATATCGATGGGTACGCGTGTTTTTACTCGATTACGTAATATGGAAATTTTCGTTGTTACAACGTTCGTGCGTTTTTCCCGACAATATTTTTCTTGCGTGATCCTTCCAATTTTTTTCATTATTATATTTTTATTTATTTATTTTTATTCTTTTATTTTTTTTTTTTTTTGATTAACGGAGCAAGTACGTAAAAAAGAATGTATTATATATATATATATATATATATATATATATATATATGTGTGTGTGTGTATGTATGTATGTATATATATGTATGTATGTATATATAATTACTAGTCCCGTCTGTTTCGTACCGTAAAACTATGGATTAGAAAGGAAGATTAGAGAAGTTACGACGATCGACGCCGGTGTGTAGGATCTTCGCGTTGGATCAAAAGTACCGCTCGAGAATTCGTAGAAAAGGTGCGGTAAGCGCGTTCTCTATCGATCAGTTTTCCCCCTCCCCTTCCCCCGCCCCGACCCGTTCGTAAGATTAGAAGGTTTGCTCGTTGGTAGAGACGGTCGTTGTTATCGGTATGTACCATCCCTCGAAGTTATATTAACCTGTTCATATTTGTGGTTACCAAACGTCGAGGAAAAAATATATTTTATAAACCTAAGGATAATAATATTATATATCTTCGAGAGATCTATCTTTATATAATTGTATATATATATATATATATATGTATCGGAATTATCTTATAATCGAACGTAGATCTAGGATCATATAACGGATAGTCGAATTTAATTGAATTGTTTCTTTCTATTTGTTTTCCTTTTCATTTCGTTTCTTTTCTATTTTCAATCATCGGAAATATCGATATCGTTATCGATCGGAAAGGTTTCGATCGAGCTCGATCAAGCGATTAATCGAATTCCGAATAGAACTGCTGATAGATTTCATGTTTCGCACGATTTCTTTCGCGAATGTTTTCTCACGGGCATCGGCGAGATATAACTCGTGCCGTGCGAAAAATTGTCTGTTAAAGGTACGTCGAACTCTGGAAATTCGAGAGAGAGAGAAAGAGAGAGAGAGAGAGAGAGAGAGAGAGAAAGAGAGACTATATTAAGCGGCCCTTGACACTGTTGAAGTATAAGACGCCGCGCAAGAACACCGCGTGGCCACATTTAGAGACACAAGAGAAAGAGAGAGAGAAAGAGAGAGAGAGAGAGAGAGAGAGAGAGAGAGAGAGAGAGAGAGAAAGCTGCGTCGAGACATTCGCCAGGAGTTCTCATCCAGTCTCCACTATGGATTACGCCAATGCTTGGACCGCGCATAGGTTCTGGCCTGTTGGATTTTAAATATAAACTGCAGGGGTGGGACACGTAGATAGAAGGATGAGTTAGCCGAGAACAGACTAAACCGAAATAGTCCTCTAGTCCTCGGCGGCTTTTCGGCTCGTAAATAAGTTAGTTCGATTTATTTAGTTAGTTTGTTAAGTTAGCCAGTTAATTAGTTAACATGTATGTATATATACATATATATACATACATACATACATACATACATACATACATACATACATACATACATACATACATACATACATACATATATATATATATATATATATATATATATATATATATATATAGAGAGAGAGAGAGAGAGAGAGAGAGTTACAGGACGTGCCCAAAGGATTTTCACATAAATTCCACTTATGTGATCATATCGGAGTCTATATATCTAACCGGTATCATACGAGAGCGTGGCTGGGTAACGGAGCCAAATCGATTAACTTCGCTTTTTGAATTTTTTGTTTCTTTTTCTTTTTCTTTTTTTTTCGATTTAAATGTCAAAGCACTCGACGGAATACTCACTTGTTTTTTTTTTTTTTTTTTTTTTTTTTTTTTAAATTAAAATAAATTTCTCTAATTTCACTCGTCATTTTAATACCGTCGAGCAACGAAACAATTTTTTTTTTTGACCATGGAATAAAAAATAATTTTAGTCATCGAAATTTTCAAAAGTTATCGTCTCGTTCTCTCCGTTGTTGTTGTCCATTTCCTTGTTTTTTTTTGTTTCCCCACGTTCGAAAACGGGACTACTATTACTCTCTCTCTCTCTCTCTCTCTTTTCAACGTTTTAGACTCTAGTGTCGTATTACAACGGCAAAGAGAGAGAGAGAGAGAGAGAGAGAGAGAGAGAGTGACAAGGATAGGGAGTTATTCTAAGCGGAGAATTCTAAACGCGGATAAACGAGGAGGATCGTTCACGGTTGTTCGCGACCGTGAATATCTTTTCCTTTGAGAGGAGATTAAAAAAAAAAAAAAAAGCGTAGTGGTAGGTGAAGGGGGAAAGGAGTGATTAGATCGTTGCAACTAATTGCCTTGTATTTTCTTACCGTCCGATTCTATTCTCGTCCGTCTCCGATTTGTTTTTCTGGTCTTCGAAGAAAGTAAGGAAAGAAAAAAAAAAAAAAAGAAAATAAAAGAAAAGGGGAAAAAAAAGGAAGAACAAAAAAAAGAAAAAAAATAAAAAAAATAAAAGAACGATAAAAAGGAAGGAAGAAAAACACTCGGGGAAAATCGTCTCGTCTCGTCTCGTCTCGTCTCGTCTCGTCTCATCTAGGTTCTCGCCTAATCTAGTCCAGTCTTAGCCCAGTCCAGTCTAAGTCCAGGTTTAGTATAGTCTCAGTTTCGTATCTCGTTTCGATAGAAGCAGAGAAGAGAGAAGGAGGCGCGAGCAAAGGAGAGTCTCTAAGCATTTGCTGCTGCACGTTTCCCTTTGTTCGGACTCGTGTTACTTGTCGGCAATAAGTTCGCAAGGGTGTTACATAAATTTTCAAGCCAATCTCGTAGCCGATCTCGACACTTCGATACCACGAGAGTTAGTCCGCGATTCTAAACCCGAGCCTCCCGAGGAAGCCACCCCCCCCCCGCACTCCCCCGCACTCCCCCGTCCGCCCGAGCTTTTGTACGGGGTATTTCACTGTTAACGCCATTAAGGCACTTTCCTAATGAATTGCTAATGAAACCGAGCTTCTCGCGCTTGGCTTTTGCCCCCTTCCTTCTTCCTCCTTGTTTCTTCCTCCTCCTATTCCTTACTTCTTTGGCGTGGAGGAGGAGGAAGAGATCCTCACGATCATCGCCATTACGGTATACATACCTCCTTATATACGTCCGCACCCTCCACCCACCCTCTCTTTCCCACTGCACTCTGTCTCTCTGCTCACCTATTACCTCACCACCCTTGTCTCTCTCTCTCTCTCTCTCTCTCTCTCTCTCTCTCTCTCTTCCTCCTTCTCTCTCTCTCTCTCGTTTCTCTTTATCTTTTCCTCTACTTTGTCGCTATCTTTTCTCTTCTGCTTTTCTTCTCTCTTTTTTTTTTTTTTCAATTTACTTTATGCTTACTCGCTTGCTCTATATTTCTAGTATTTAGAATGAAACATATTTTTTTTTTTTTTTTTTTATTATTATTCCTCGTTCGATCGAACGTCCAATTAGCGTTTGTACTCTTCCGAACGGCGTACTCCGATACGACGGAAGAGGAAAAAAAAAGAAAAAAAAAGAAGGAAAAGGTCGATCGACGAAATTTTCTGACGACGACGGATATATATCTTTCGAATGGAATCTTTTCGATCGTACGAAAATTTAAAGGGTTTGGAGGGGAGGGGGGAGGAACAACATCTCTTTAGATTCTATCGGAGATAAAACTACGATCGATTTGCACTCGGATCGATTATGATGTCCAACTAAACGTTAGAAAATTTAGTTTTGTCGTTAGAACGAGAGAAAGTTACTATAATATTGTAATATATAATTTTACAATTCCTCTTCCTCGTTGATTAGTTTGAAGAGAGAGAGAGAGAGAGAGAGAGAGAGAGAGAGAAAGATAAATAAAAAATAAAAAGAATCGACAATTTCTATGATCGTTTCCGCGTAAAACGACGTTGGTGGGCTCTCTTTCTCTCTCTCTTTTTCTCTCTCTCTCTCTCTCTCTCTCTCTATTTCTCGGAGAAGAAAACTCGTAGAGACTCGAGATCTCGAAGTACTCGAAGCGAGGAAGAAGTCGTTCAAGGCTTCGTTTATGCGTTTGCCCCGAGATGAGCGTAGGAAAGAAGGAGAAAGAAGAGGAAGAGAGGATGAGAAGGGGGAGGATGAGGAGGTGGAGGAGGAAGGAGCTGCGTAAAGACGGAGGCCCGGAGGACGTCCGTGAAAGAAATTTATGATGCCGACATAATAGACGCTATGCAGGCGCGAATAACATCGTCGTCGTACGAATCGTCTTACGAACTTTCTTTTTTAAACCAATCAACCATTCAACTTACATACATACATACATTAATACATACATACATACATACATACATACATACAATAGATAAATATATACATACATACGTACATACACGAACGTAACCTAAGTTATCCTATCTCTACAATTAGGACAATTTACGAACTCTCGACGACCTAACACGAAATATGAATATATAAATATACTCATCACTCTAAAAACCATCAATGGAATAATGTTCGTTTCGAATTATACGAATTATATATACCATCAGTCGCCATTAACGATCACGAATTATATATACCAATATATCAGCGATCATTAATTCCGTTGTTCCGTTTCTTCCGTTTCCGAACGAAAACTATCATTTCTCATTCTCGATCATTTTCTAGCAGCCGTCGATATCTTTTTGAAAGTCGGATCTACCGGAGTGATTCTTCGCGTGTGGTGCCCGATATAAAATATAATGAAGCCCGGTACATTATTTGTTACTCCGTACGTGACTCCCCGTACGTACGACGAAAGAGATTAACTCGAGATTTCTTTTGATTCTTCCTACGAAGAATATGTAAGATAAGATAATACTCGCGTTACTTGCCAAAGTAAGTAAAGTACTTATTTCACTCATGCGTTCGCCAACACGGTCGATAAAAATCGTTTACTCGAAAAAGTTCGGAGAGATTTGGAACTTGTCCAGTTTTGAGAATGTTAAAGGATCACCGGCATCTTTCTTCTTTTTATTCTTCCTCATCTTCTTCTTCTTCTTCTTCTTTTTCATTTTTTTTACTCTCTTTTTCCTTCCCTCCCAGTTCCACGTCACACTTAAATTGTTCCTAGTATTTTAACCATTGGACTTACGCCAGTCTTTCACTCATTCACTCACTCACTCACTCACTCTCTCTCTCTCTCTCTCTCTCTCTCTCTCTATCGATCCATCAATCTCTATATACATCCATCTATTATCTATCTCTTTCTCTTATTCCATAATTCAATGGGTGCGTCAAGAAGCGTACTTATCTATCTACGCAACGTCATAATGTCGACGTTCTCAACGTACTTCCATTTCGGCAAGTTAAAAAGTCACGAAAACGATTCTATACTGTATCGTGAAAAAAGCAAAAGAAAAAAAAACCCCCGCTTAACGGGAGTCATCGTGATTGGGGGTCAGAAACGCTTAGAGATTCGTTTCGCGAGTTGTATGCGTGTAATATGTAACTATACGCCCACATCCAATCCAGTCGGTCTCTCTCTCTCTCTCTCTCTCTCTCTCATCCAAAATTTATCGTAGCGGTCATTATAGCGATAATAAAGAACGTTATCCTGGATAAGGCTAACAATGGACCATAGAGGGTAACGTAAATGCTACCCCCATGTAGGTATATGTCTTCTCTACACTACATAGATATCTTATATATATATATATATATATATATATATATATATTTATGTGTGCGTGTGTATGTGTGTGTGTGTGTGTGGACGCACACATACATTAAATTGCTGGGGTAAAATCGTTAAATGGATACGTGGGATCTTCTTCGTTGGTCACGGAAAGGTAATACGATTATCGTAACTTTTTTATATTCTCCCGTGTTACCAGAAACACACACACACACACACACGCACACACGCACGCACGCACGCACGTACACAGACTTGGCTTTTAAAAGATATGCCTATCTTCTCTCTCTCTCTCTCTCTCTCTCTCTCTCTCTCTCTCTCTCTTTCAAAGTCGGTCGTTAAAGTATCCCACGTTTTCCTCGAACTTGGAGCGGAATGAGAGTCCGCACGCTTTTACGGTTCTTGAATTGGCTCCGGTATTCTTGTGGCTGTCGTTAGATCGTTTTTATTTCCAAGTTGGAGAATTCCAAAGGCGGCCGTGTTCGACGCAACTCGAACAACATTTGAAATCTTGTATCCATGTTTGTATCCATGTATGTATTGTATGTATAATGTATAGAACAATTTGATTTCTTTTTTCTTTTTTTTTTTTTCGTCGACCGTAGAGTATCATACAAGTACTTAGATACGTCGTTACGGTTCAAACGTCTACACCGTATCGATCGATTTATTCATATTCCTTTGCTTCGGAGGTACAGAGTGATAGTGATAGTAAAAAGAGAGAGAGAGAGAGAGAGAGAGAGAGAGAGAGAGAGAGAGAGAGAGAGTGATAGATAGATAGATAGAGAAAGAGAGAGTTAGAGACAAGAAAGGATCGTTTTGGTGGAGAGAAATCGAAGTAAATCGCGTCTCGGTAGGTAAGAGAGAGAGAGATAGAGAGAGAGAGAGAGAGAGAGAGAGAGAGAGAGAGAGAGAGAAGAAGGAAATAAAATGAAAGAACGACGCAGCGAATATCCTTAGGCTGGAAGGCGGCCAAAAACTGTATTTTCCTCGGTTGGCTGGCGAACGCGAGAGTATAAACGAGAGAAAGAAAGATAGAGATTGAAAGAGAGAGAGAGAGAGAGAGAGAGAGAAAAAAAGAGAGAAAGAGAGAGGATGAGGGATGGTGGATGGGGTATGGAGGATGGAGAGAGAGAGAGAGAGAGAAGGAGGAGGAGAGCGGGGCGCAATTTTTCTTGCTTTGCCGACAGCTGGCCGTGTATGCAATTTGCATAAAAAACAGGCGCCCGTCCGGTCACTTATTTCGCGCGCCTATCCCCGGGCTCGGTTTATCGTAAAAAATTGCGCCACCGCATTCCAAAAATTAATCCCACGATCGTTACTCGCGAACCATGGTGGCTCTAACGCGCGAGCGAGCGATCGTCGTTTATAACGTGCGATTAAAGTCTTTTCCGAGTAAGTACTAAGATACCTACCTATCTACCTATCTACCTACCACCTACCTAACTACCTACCTACCTACCTATACCGTGTATCTACCTATCTTACTCCCTTTTAACTTGTGTGCCTCTAAAAGAGACAAAAGTATAGCGATACTTAAATTGTTTTAATGAAAATCATTTGATCGTAACATACACACGGTGTATATATATATTATATATTATATATATAAATACATATTATATTATATAACGTAAATAATAACGGGATGGATTATTATCGAAAAGTTCGATTATGATAGCACGTACTCGTGTTAATGTAATGAATTATTTTAGAGTTCCGGCAAACGATTTTTTTTTTTTCTTGTCGTCTTCGAATTCGATCTCCCGTATCGTTCGACTTTATCGAACCTGTGTTTGGATTTGTTTCGTTTCGTTTGTTTTACTTTTTATTTTATTTGAATTATTTTTTGTTTGAATTTTTTTCTTTTTTTTTTTTTTTTTTGAATTAAGAAGAGGGACATATTTTTTTCTTATTTTTATTTTTGATTCTTTTTTTTTTTTTTTTAATTTCGCAAAAAGGCTCGAACAACGTCGATCGTAAAGCTCGAATTTCGATCAAGATTTCTAACCGAACGGACCGTGCGCGCCTTGTTCCTAACGACGTACAAAAACCATAAAACGGTTTCTCCGATATTCGAATCTCTCTCTCTCTCTCTCTCTCTCTTTCTCTAAAGAAACTTTATCCCTCGAAAGGCAACGATCTCCCAGAAATCTATTCGATAAGAGTAAAATCGAAGACAACGCAAGTATGTAGGGTGCATCGAACTCGAAACGTCTCAACAAATGATGATCATCCAAGCGACACCCCATAAAAAAGATTACTCGAGTGACTAATGTTTAGTGAGGAAAGTAGCGTTCAGAAAGGAAAGTAAATAGGAAAATAATCGTATTTCGCGTATAGTAGTACCGATGCTGTTATCTATTATTACGGCTATTACTATTATACTATTCTATACGTGACGGGAACGATAGGTCGGTCCTCAGCGCGTTTACAAGTATAATAAAAGGATGATGGATATGAAAACGAGGAACAACGTGACTACCGTTTGCTCGGTGTCGTTGTTGTCGTTGTTGTTATTGTCGTTGTTGTTATTGTTGCTACAGTCGTTGACTATGGTTGTCGCTATGGTTGCTGCTTCTCGTGCGATTCAGTGCTCGCGTGCGCGCACTCATACGAACGTTGGGTTACATGGCACTCTAACCGCTTATGGTTTACTGCATCGGTATCGAGGTCTTCGCCCGGAGAGTTCCAAAGGGAACTGGTTCGCCCACCTCCTTTTTCTGTCCTGGAAGGGTTCCGACCGTAAGAATTCTCCGAGCTTGAGACCCTCGTCTTCTCGCAGATCGATTCTCGAAATTGTTCGGTCGGTCGGTCGATCGATCGATCGATCGGTCGGTCCGTCGATCGATCGATCTGTCGATCGATCTGTCGATCGGATAGACAGAAGAGACCCGCGAACTAAGTGTTTTCATACCTAACGTTTTAATAGATTTCTTATATTCTCTCCATTATTGTCCCGTTCGTTCGTATTTCTTCTTTTAAATGAAGTTTTTATTTATTTATTTTTTTTTCATCCCCTTCCCTCCCTCTCCTCCCCACGACGCGGTACTGTCGTTGCAGCAAATCTTAGAGGACGACATTTCACTGACGATTACTCATATTAAATCCTGCTGTTTTTATTTTTTCATATTTTTTTTTTTTTTTTTTATTTATTAAGTTCTTTTTTCACGATCGAAATAAAACGTTCAAGTAAGGATGATACTATTTTAGTACGGTAAATTATTTCTGGCGTACAGTTTCACAAGTATGAAAATCGAAGGGAGGAGGGAAGAATTTTTGTTCTTTCTATTTTCTTCTTATTATTCCTGTTTTATCATCCTTTCGTTAAGTTTTATTTGATTTCGCATTTAACACGGGAGGGGTACGATCGAGAATCGATTTGTAGGTTGTTCGTTTTTGTGTGATTTCGTGTAGACTCCTAGATCGCAAGAATTACACGGCGATCGTTTGGACGGTTGGATCGATGGATCGATAGAAAACTTTCTCGAGTGTTAAATCACGATTATGTGTTCGAACGCGTCTCCACCTACGTAATCACGAAGAAACCGACGTGACTTTGAGAATAAAAAAGAGAGAGAGAGAGAGGGGGGATGGGGGAAAGAAAGAAAATACCTTTGTCTTATCCTTTGGAAACTTCAAACGAGAGCGAAGGTATCCGAGTAGAAAACAATAGCTCGTTACTTATGCGCCTTCCTTTAGCCATTATCCCTCTTAAGATGGCCGTGATCGTAACGAACTTTCTTCCTCCTTTGTCACCGTAAAAAAAAAAAAACAGAAAGAGAGAGAGAGAGAGAGAGCACTTGGACTTCGCGAAGCTTATTTAGGATGCATCCGGGATTACGTTGATCATTGCTTCCAAGAGAGAATTAAATCGTGTATATAAGTATGTATGCGTGTATATATATATATATATATATATATATAAATTTATATGTGTGTATGCATATACGTATATATGTATGCATTTAAAAGCTCACCCCAAGGCGAGGGTCATGTCGTAAAATATCACCCTGGCATTCGCGTTTATTATCCTTTCGAGCCATTTACCGATTTTTTTTTCTACTTTCTTCTTTATTTATCTTCCTTTCTTTCTTTCTTTCTTTCTTTCTTTCTTTCTTCCTTTCTTTTTTTGTCTTTCCTTAACATTTTACGATTCATACAAGATTCTCGAGGATGAATCTTTCCCCTTCTTTTTTTCTCCTCTCAATTCTTATATTTGCTTTGCCAGGACGATAAAACAATAATACTTTCTTTCTTCTTTTCTTTTTCATTTATATATTTATTCATTCATTTATTTTTCTTTTTGCTTTTCGTTAAGGATTATGAAATAGATAGGCGTAATAACAATTCATTCTTCGATTGGAACCGTATGAAGAATAGAAAAGAAAATTAAAGAAAGGAAAAAAAAAATGTTAACGAGATGGTCGATAAATAACGGCGTCCTAATGTAATAAAGAAAAAAAAAAACGTTTACGCGTGAATATTCTCTCGTACGGGTATAAACGAATGGAGAAAAACTAGTTTACTCGGTGGAACGGTTGGTCCATTGAGTTTCGATTCAGTTGTGTGCTTTGCTTCCGTGGCGAGCGACTTGAATGGGGCGCGGGAGGTGTGGGAGGGGGAGGGCTGATGGGGATGGGGGACACTTGCGACACCTTAACGTTTTAACGTCGTTTAGTAACAGACACGAGGGATATATAATCGATACGGATCGTATCAAGCATTGGACGCCTCTTATCGTTTGACTTTGCGCATATCGATACACTCGATCTCATTAAACGCGCATATACGATCGCACGATCGAGATTTTCGCATTCTCTCTCTCTCTCTCTCTCTCTCTCTCTCTCTCTCTCTCTCTCTCTCTCTCTCTCTCTCTCTCTCTCTCTCTCTCTCTATAGATCGAATCGTAACTTACATATATACGTGTATATCTGTACATACCTTCTCTCTCTCTCTCTCTCTCTCTCTCTTTCTCTGTATGTGTGTAAAGAAGAGAGAGAAAGAGAGATAGCCGAGGGAAAGACGTCGGAGTTCGAGTTGCACTATGCAAACGAGGCGCAGAAACCAGTAGTGTGACTTGCGCTCGAGAAAACGAGAGTGAATTAAATGCGTCAACTATACATATATATATATATATATATATATATATATATATATATATATGCGCACACCATCGATCTCTGACTACTACTGGGAGAGAACTATGTAGATATGATATAAACAAATGGATCGTGCTTCTCTCGAAACGTCACGTTGATTCATGACTAAGATATCGTGCCCGAACAAATTTTAAAGATAATGCGTTTTATCAATCGTTCTCGTCGTCTACTTCTGTCTCTCCTTCGTCTCCTTCGTTCGATTATATATATATATACAGGCACACATACATACATAGTTATATATATATATACACACGCACGCACACATCTCATTTCCATCTATAAATTCAATATAACAGATACCATAAGGTATTACCTCTTGGCGGATATCCCATCATAACATTCCAAAAGATATTCACGTCTAATCCGTAAACATTAGAAATTTGACGATGTTTCGTGTACGACGAAGATTTTTTTTCTTTTTTTTCTTTTACGATGAAGAACTTTCGAGGACACGTATCCGGTAGTCGTGGATGGGATATCATCGAATATTATATATATATATATATATATATATATATATATATATATATATATATATATATATATCCCAGAGAGGGCTATCTCTTTTCCGTTCCCTCTATCGTCTTTCCCCTCTTTCCTTCCTCTCCATCATCCCCCACCATAGACGTTCGACCGTCCACCCCGGTCTCCCCCTCGTTGCTTCTCCTCTTCTTACTCAGAAAAGCATCTCTAAGCACGGACAAAACGGTACCTATCACGATTCATCCTTCTCTCTCTCTCTCTCTCTCTCTCTCTCTCTCTCTCTCTCTCTCTCTCTCTCTCTCTCTCTCTCTCTGTCTCTCTGAGTGTGTGTGTGTGTGTAGGTAAAATGAATTTCGAATATGCTGGAGCACGTATGGGGGTCGCTGTTATATCTACCTTTCGAAATACACCGTTAGTTTCTGCTTTCATCTACTTATTAATGTTTCCTCGCGAACGATTATTGTAGAAAGCAAAGATTCCAGGGACAAACAAATAAAATGACAGAAAGAGAGAAAGAGAGAGAGAGAGAGAGAGAGAGAAGAAGGGGAAGGTAAAGGAAGAGAGGTAGGGAGAAAGAGAAATAGATGTTTCGTTAGAAACGAATATGAGACAAAGTCTAATTTGAGAGAAAATCTCATCTCGTTCAAGGAACGAAACCAATGCGTGGTGTCTCGTCGGCCGTTAGAAAGTGTCGACGTCACCTCTCACGACCGAGAGAATGAGAAAGAGAAAGAGATAGATAGATAGATAGAGAGAGAGAGAGAGAGAGAGAGAGAGAGAGAGAGAGAATGTTTGTTTAGGGTAATTAAGTAAGAGAATCGGCATAAGATATATATCCTTTTCCCTTCTTTCAACCGACTTGACAAACTACTCGTCCTATTCGTTTGCCTCATCTTTCTTTATCTTTCTTCTTCCTCTTCTTCTTCTTCTTCTTCTTCTTCGTCGTCGTCTTCCTCTTCCTCTTCCTCTTCTTCTCGTTGGTAGCAATTGCAAGGTCACCGAACTCGGGTTCACCGGTCATCCCTCTGACCGAGCTTGTCCGTTCACCAAGCACTTGTCTCGCGAGCCGCTATTCCCTTATTCGTTGTATCTTTTCTACCTATGCACTCGCAATAGCAACGGCAATAGCTACAGCAATAACAGAAACAGCAACAGACACAACAGCGGCAACGTTAGAACCACCGGTCGCCGCAAGAACCAAAGTGGACACCCATCGAGCTCTACTTTCCTATTACGTACATGAAGAAGTACGTACGATGAATTACCGAAAGAAAAAAAGAAAAAAAAAAAGAAAAAATACAAAAAAAAAATGAATAAATAAATAAATAAAAGGGGGAAAGGATAGAAAGAAAGGAATCAACTCGGCACTCATGCAAACGTTATAGATCTTTCCACTTGATCCGTTCGTGTCGTATCGATCTCATCTTCTTTTACTTTTTCCTTTTCCTTTTCTTTTTCTTTTCGTTCGTTTTTTCTCCCTTTGTTTTATTAATTCTTTCTTAATTCTTCTTTTCTTCTCTATTCTTTTTTTGTCTCTTTTCTACGACACGAAATCCAAGTCCACATCGTAGTACCACATTATCGATTAGGCAGTACGAATTTTAATCCTCATTTGTAAATCTTTATTACGTCTAATCGCAAAAGATATATCCACTTAGTTACAGTTACATACGTTGTATGCCTAACAAGAGTCATTATTGCTTTTCGTTCTACGTACTTCAGTAAGTACATATACATACACGTTATAAAAGTGTGTGTGTGTGTGAACGAAGCTCTTCGTATCCCTCGAATGCTCGAGGAAATTGCGCCTCGAGCTATACGTCGCCTTTTGCCTTCTGGAATTTATAGCATTTATATGGTCGCTTGTAACACGAGTCTCCTTCTTATTCTCTCTGTACGTAGTATTTGAAAAGAAAAGAAAACTTATATAATAATAATAATAATAATAATAATAATAATAATAATAATAATAATAATAATAAAAGAGGGAGAGAGAAAAGAAATTAAGGAAAAAAAAATAAAAGGAAAATTTAAAAATCAAAACCAAACGTACAAAAAATAAAAAAGAGGAAAAAGGAATCTTTTCCTCGCCATATAACACCTCTAATCAATAACACCTCTAATCATATATATATATATATATATATATATATATATATATAATTAATTAATCGATTGATTAATTAATTGATTTGTTCGATTAATCTAGCGCGTCATTAAATATTATAATTTTCTTTACGTTTTTATCTGTATATACATAGCATATAATTATTATAGTTTTATATATATGTGTATATATATATATATATATATATATATATGTATATATATATATATATATATATATGTATATATATATATATATATATATATATATATATATATATAATTGTAATGAAGATAATTAAATCGAGATTATCCGATCAATTTGAATACGAGAATTAAACATGTCTTTTTACATTTTCTTTATATATATATATATATATATATATATATTTTTTTTGTTTATCCGAAGACGGAAACGATCGTTCACCGAAACGGGGTGGGGTGGAGGCGTGGGGGGAGGTGGAAGAAAAAAGAGATATAAATTATCGCAGACGCATAGTTTAAGTGATTTAACGAAAGGGATTTATTAGTCTTAACGACGTGCCTCGAGTTCGACCGATTGATCCGCACATCGATAACGAAGGCTCGTCGGCCAAATTGAATTTCTCTCGATCGTTCGCAAAATAACAGATTTGCCAGTGTGTTCGTTCGCAGAAAAAAAAAAGAAGAAAAGAAAAGAAAAGAAAAGCACAAATTAAAAAAAAAAAAAAAAAGAGAATAAAAACTTTTACATTCATTACATACGTATGAAAAATATATACCTATACACAACACACACACACACACACACACACACATATATATATATATATATAGATGATATGTACTTTTAAAAACAGAAGATAATTGAATCAATTCGATGAACGTTGTTATAACTATCATCGATTAAATTGGCTTTGTCGTCGATATAATTACGATATAATTCGTTGAAAACGTGGGACGAGATTTAATAACGATTTGAATTTATGGAAGATTATAAAGTTAAATAAAAGTGACGAATGAATTGTAACGTGACAACGATGATACCGTTTTCTCTTTTTCTTTTTTTTTTCCCCCTAAAGATAATCGTTGTTAATAATCTAACGTTAATAGCCGATGAAGATTTTTGCGTATTGAG
>OU964965.1:7251963-7269463 GCA_918808275.2 Dolichovespula sylvestris
GAAAGAAAAAAATTAAAATTAAAAAAAGAATATATATATATATATGTATATAATATATACGAAAGGAACACAAACGAATGCGGCGAAGAATAAATCGAAAATAAAGGAGGGGAGGGGGTGTCCCTTTATTGTCTCTCTCCTTTTGTAGTACGAGCTAACGATTCTCGCGAAACCATCCCGTACGAACGAACGATAGCGACATCCTAATGGACGAGGAAAGATCTCCGTGCGCCCACGTGTCCACCATTAACGTACGCCTAATCTTTCAAATTAATCTGCCACACGTACCGGAATAATCTTACCCTGTTTACGGATACGTTAGAATACTAAGGTACGCTCCTACGAAGATAAAAATAATTCGTTCTACTTATTCGAATATAAAGTGAAATGATTTTATAATAAAATTATACGTGCATATATATATATATATACATACATACACACAAAGAGAGAGATAGATAGATAGATAGACAGACGGACGGACTATATTTCTCTTTTTAAAAACGAATCTCATCTAATCTCTTAGGTACGTTTCGCAAGCTTACAAACGTTTCTTCGAATGACGTGTAATTATGATTTCAATAGCAGAGTACCAGGATGTATGCTAATGCGCTTCGAGATAAGTAGCATTGAACACGGACAGTAGAGAGAGAGAGAGAGAGAGAGAGAGGAGAGAGAGAGATAGATAGAAAGAGAGAGACGATGTTACTGGATCGATCCTAAGAGAACGTTCTACCAAGTCACAATCGTGACTACGTGATACAACGATACCGGTAAACATTAATAAATTCGAGAATTAACGACGTCTTTGGTATACACCCGGTACGTTTGTACAGTCTCGTACGAATGACATTAGGGACGAATAATAAATATAACGAAGAATCTCTATTCCCCATAATTACTTTTATTTATTTTTTTCTTTTTTTTTTTTAAGTCTAATGATACGACGTGTCGCACCCCAGGCATGTTACTTTCTAAAACTACTTTCTATTATAATACAAAACTATAACATCTGGATATCATCCAGATCGTATTTTGGTAGAACCCGAGTGGCCTACTACCAGAATGGTTGGATACCAAGAGGAACAGAGACACGATCTCCACACCTTGGTCGTAGTTACTCTTAGTACATATATCGATCTATTCGTAGCTTGGCTTGGTTTCTAACATTAGAATGTTTCTTCGTTGAAATGATCGTCTTAACGTATTACATACGATGTCGTTTCTTTTTTTTCTTTTTCTTTATATATATATATATATATATATATATATATATATATATATATGTATATGTATATATATATGTACGTCTAAAAATATATATATATATGTATCCTAAAGTCTGATAAGTGAAATGCGAGAGGAAGGGATTTTATAACAAGGGGTTGGATTAAAATCAGGATTAGTCAGATTAAATTTTGATCTTTCTTAATCCTCTTAAAGACCCTACCACTCTAAACGCGTCATTTTCTTCCTTTTTGTCTTACTCCTTCCTTTTCTCCTTCTTTCCTTTTTTCTATCTATCTATCTATCTATCTATCTATCTATCTCGACTATCCTGATATATAAATCTGATCTCACGAAGGTAGTTTGTTTATCTGAAAAACAGAGAGACGGCTATGCTCCCTCGATTTTTTATTTTTTTTTTTTTTGCGAATAAAACGCAAGAGAGTATGAGAGGGAAAGGGATATACGGAGCTTAGAGGGGTGTTTCGTTGGATCACCATGAGCAACGTACACGCACGCACACATGTTAAGTGTGCCTCTCCCTCCATCCACCCCCCCCCCATCTCTCTCTCTCTCTCTCTCTCTCTGTCAGATCAAATCGAACTAATAGCGCGTGTAATCGTTTCGGACGGCCTACCTAGTCGTACGTCGAAAATTATTCGAAGCCCGCGTGCCGATATTGTTTAACGAATACTCGACTACATATGTCTATCTGTCTGTGTCTGTCTGTGTGTATGTGTTCGTGTTTGTGTATGTATGTGTGTGTGTGTGTGTGTGTGTATGTAAATATACAGAGAAAACGCACCTGTTATCTATCGCACCGATCGGTGATACTCGATATCGTTATTTAACATGCATACGTATAAAGCATGAGGCACTTATATCGATTCTAAACTCATATTACTACCAATCCAATTCGATTTGAATTTAATCCGTACGAATGGTTCTAATATAATGCGCGTAGTAGGGGATGTATCGATGATAATCGAGATACGCTTATTGAATCGTCTCCTCGATCATCGTTACGCAAAGCAGAATCTCCTTCGTACCAACGAGCCATTATTTTCTAAGCAATCAAATTTATCGATGACTTTCCACTTAAAAGAAAAAAAAGAAAGAAAGAAAGAAAGAAAAGAAAAAAGAATCTATCAAACTCCTCGACGTACGATCGAAAAGCACACGTAAAACGAACCTGCCCGATGTAGTTCCACACAACAATTGACGGTAGTTGCGGTGCAATGTTTTGATACGAATCTTTTCTTCTACTCTCTTTCCTTTCATTATTTTATTTTATTTTATTTTTCTTTTTTTTTTTTTTTGTTCAAAAGGTAATTTCAAAACAAAAGTTATATATTATTATAAAAATTTCTCGGTGCCCCATTCATATCCAATTTGGTGGTCTTTCATCGTCGTCACCGCGTACCCTCCGCAAGCCGCAACATTATTTTTCGTTAACAATGAGCGAAGGGGCACCCTCCTGATGCGTCCGGAGTCTTCAAAGACGAAGTGTCCAACATCTGTTCTGTTCTCTCTCTCTCTCTCTCTCTCTCTCTCTCTCTCTCTCTCTCTCTCTCTCTCTCTCTCTTTCTCTCTTACTCTTTCTATCCTTTTTGCTCTCGATTTTTTCGCTACCTGAATATCATTGTATTATCAAGGGGCTCAAGTGCGATGCGTGCAAGCTCCATACGTATCTCTCTCTCTCTCTCTCTCTCTCTCTCTCTCTCTCTCTCTCTCTCTCTCTCTCTCTCTCTCTCTCTCTCTCTCTCTCTCTCTTTCCCTGTGCGTGTACGTGTATGTATGTATGTATGTGTGCTCGTACAAAACAACACGTATGTACCTATACAATATTATATATCCCGTCGGAACAGAGTGCATAACGTTTTGATAATACGGTTCCCTTTTATTTCGCAGGATGCACGATCGATCGAACACATCCGTCCAAAGGGCGATGAATGCGAACATCGGTCTGCCCTTCGCTTTTATGCAGTCAATATAGTCCCGTCCATAAAAGTCGGTGCTCATAGGATGCATCATCTCGGTCGGGATATAGTCGTAAGAGTCTCTTTAAACTCCCGTTTTTCCCTAACTATTATTCTCTCCCCTCCCTCCCCGCCTCCCCGCCTCCCCGCCTCCCCGCCTCCCCGCCCCCCCTGTCCATCTTTTTTCTATCATTCATCCGATATCATTCAAGTTCGAGGGCCATTTTCACAGTTTACGCCGCCGCGCGATTCGCGCTCGATTGACTTTTATTAATTCGTAGCACCTGGGTAACCGTTGTTCGATTATCGATATCGATGAACGAGATCGATCGATCGTCCTTGAGACGCAAAATATCACAATAGCATCGTTCCTCGCGATCGACGAAATGGAAGAAGAGATGTTTTGATCGAACGATCGATTTATATTTGAAAAAAAAAAAAAGAAGAAAAAGAAAGGAAAGAATCATTACAGGTGATCGATCACTCGACTCAATTGAATCATTGAGATTCGTACCCGTTCGTTTTCGATTCTTTTCTTCTTCATCTTCCCTATTTGTCCGTCACTCTACTCAATAATGACGCTTGCACGTTTCATTTTTCTAATTGGACAATATTAGGAAAAAGGAAAAAATCGAGAGAAGTGTACCGAAAAGAAAAGATCAAAGCGACCGCGTCTTGTATATAACGATACATATTACATACATACATACATACATACATACATACATACATACATACATACATACATACATACATACATACATACATACATACATACATACATATATATATATATATATATATATATATATACACTTTCGTACAAGTGCAGGATAGACTATAGTGCATTCACAAAAGCGTTAATTAATGAAACGGCTTCGAAACGTTACGGGCCATGTGGGGAGGAGGTTTAAACGCACGCGACACTTTGCGCTTCGAAATTTTTTTTTAACGACGATCGACAGGCAGAGAGAGAGAGAGAGAGAGAGAGAGAGAGAGAGAGAGAGAGAGAGAGAGAGAGAGATAATCCCGTATATGTAGGAGGAGACCGCCGATCGGCTCGGTCCCGAACGGAGCGCGCGCGCGCGTTCGCTTCGAAAAGTAAAGAGTTATGGTTGGCTGAGCTCGAAACGGGAAACGAGGATCGACAACTACGACGATGACGATGACGACGAGAGAGGGTCGTGCACGAGTGCTGCAAGGTCTGTGGTGGTGGTGCATCGTCCCTTAGGAATTAGGATGTGCGCTGTAGGCCCTTCTCTCTCTCTCTCTCTCTCTCTCTCTCTCTCTCGTTCTTTCTCTCCTCTTTGTGTGTGACCCTGTGCACGGGGTTTGCGGGGAGGTTAACCGGTTCACCGAACGAAATTTCACTCACGTATCCTAGCGGTAGAAAGAGTTCTTCGGTTGTTCCGCGCCAAGACTTTCCATTGGTCGCCTCGAACACCGGACTATTTGCACTGGATATATCGAATAAAACGATCTTCACGTAGTAGAGAACGTACGAACGTACGAATGTACGAACGTACGAACGTACGTACAAGTCGAAAATGTAGGAGTTCCCTTCTCTCCATCGGAATACGAAATTTCATTGGTCCCGTTTCCACGACGTACTTTTATACGTTCCGGAAAAATCGACAAATCCTTCTTCCAGCTCTGCCAAATAAATATATTCCATATTTTCTCGGCTCGTTTAATTTTACTCTCTTTTCATTTCTTTCTTCTTCTTATTCTTATTCTTTTTATTATTATTATTTTTGTTGTTATTTTTATTATTATTATTATTATTATTATTATTATTATTATTATTATTATTATTATTATTATTATTATAATTATAATAATAATTATTATTATTTTTTTTTTCTACTTGGGAAATGTTACGGCGATTGTAAAATTGTATTATTACTCGTCGATACTCCCTCTCCTTCCCTCTAACTCACTGTCACTCTTTCTCTCTCTCTCTCTCTCTCTCTCTCTTTCTCTCTTTTCTTTTGGAATAATAATCGATAATTTAAAATTAATATAAAGATAATCAAGAATTATTACAAAAAATAATAATTAGAAATTATTAGATATAATTTAATTATTAAGTAATCTCGACCGTACTATGCTTTTAACGATACAATTTCCAACGGTGTTTATCTTTTACAATTTCCAATCGGACGTCGATTTAAAAAAAAGAAAAAATAAAAGAGAGAGAGAGAGAGAGAGAGAAAAAAGAAGTAAAAAGAAGTCGAAAGAACGCACAAACGTTTTATACGAACGATAATAAATACGATCGATTTTTTACTACTACTACACACACGCGCGCACACACACATGCTACCTTCTTATCTCGGGATACTCCTTTTATCTATCGAGATTACGCGTCGCATGACGATATGCCGGACCGAATGAAAACGGGTACTACAAGTGAACAAAAAAATCCCGGACCGTGAGATTGCGAATAATGTGGGTCAATACACGCAAACGCTTTAATTATCCTCTCAACTGGCAGCGCATATATGCGCCGTGTCGTCGTGTTCTAGTACCGTGATACGTGCCACGACAAGAAATAAAGTCATTGTTGGTTATCGAGGAGAGAGTAAGAGTGAGAAAGAGAGAGAGAGAGAGGAGATGGGAGTTGGGTGGTAAGGAAACGGGGCTGAGGGAAGTGTTATAAGAGACACTTCGTTTACATCAAATTGAATTCAATTACGTGCCATTGATTTTTCCATGGTTCGTCATTTTCGGACAATGATATTATTATTATTATTATTATTATTATTATTATTTCTCCTCGTTACACCCTCTTTAAATAGCTCGGGATCAATTCCGAGAACGGTCTCTCGAGAATAAAGTTACACGCGATAATACTTCTCGATTCGATTAAAAACTGACGATCCCCTAATGCCTCTCCCCATTCGTCGTCGTTGCTCCTCCCACCAAGGGAATCGAGGATTTCGAGGAAAGTTAAGAGAGAAACGTGCCAGCGGGGTATGCTTCTCCAATTAGTATGATGCCGATGTTCATCAGGTCCCTTTCGTCGCGCGTATCCAAAACGCCTAAGTCAAAAGGCAACGGGAAGACGCAACAAATTAGAAATTAGCAGGGGAATAATTTTGTGGGGATCTCGAGCATATTAGGTACCATCTCTTATATTCTCTCTCTCTCTCTCTCTCTCTCTCTCTCTCTCTCTCTCTCTCTCTCTCTCTCTCTCTCTCTCTCTCTCTCTCTCTCTCTCTCTCTCTTTCTCATGAGATGAAAATACGAGCTCGAGAATGCTAAGAACTTGTCTAGTTTCCAACTATTGGTTAATGTCGGACGGTACGTAAGATTTTTTTCTTTTTCTACTTCTTTTTTGTTTTTTTTTTTTCTTTATTTCCTATCGGTCGCGTCACACCAAAAACTACGGTCAAAAGGCATATTACAAAACTTTATGCGTTTGCGTGTATACATACATACATACATACATACATACACACACACATATATATATATATATATACATTAACGTATAAACGTTAATATTAACGTAACTTAATATATAATATGTAATATATAAACGTTATATAAACATAATATATAAATATATAAACGTAAGTGTATACGTTAGGTGTAAAAAGATGTACATACGTAGGAGACGGGAGCTATAATACACGTGCGCGTGTACCCGTCTTATAGTAAATTCATATAGAAAGAAGAAAAAAAGTAGTATCCATTAAAACATAGATATAGAATATAATAGACTACAAAGATGTCAATAACCTTGGGTCGGTCGTGTCGTGGTCGTCGTCGCGTGATCAAACCGTACTTTCCCCCCTCTCTCTCATCTTCCCCATCGAGCTTGAACGAACTACCCTTCCTTGCTTTCTTCACCCTCTCTCTCTCTCTCTCTCAACGTTGTGTGTCTGCTTTCACGATCGTCCGTCCGTCCGTTACTCGACGAGAACTAACTCAGCACGCTTGGGCTGTTCGTGTAAACGATCTCGACCAAACGAGTAAGAAAACGAAAACGTCGACTAAAATCCAATCGATTTCGTTCCTGTCGTTTACGAAACTCATCCTCTCTCTCTCTCTCTCTCTCTCTCTCTCTCTCTCTCTCACTCTCTAGATCGTTCGTTTGTTATCGCTAAACGCATAAAAGATAAGAAACTTTCGCGTTATTTCTTATATATGTGTATATATATATATACATATGTATGCATGTTTGTATGTATATATATATATATATATATATATATGTATGTATGTTTGTATGTGTATATATATATATAATAGGAGGGTATAAGACTAGAATAGTCGTTCGTACATAGATACGGGGTTGAAAGAAATCGAAATAGAGACGGCAAGAGAGTCGCGCCGGCTCGTGCGATGCCCATTCCGGTACGTTGACTTTCTCTCTTTCCTTCTCTCTCTCTCTCTCTCTCTCTCTCTCTCTGTCTGTCTTTCCTGTCATTCTCTCTTTCTCTCTCTCTCTCTCTCTCTCTTTCCTTCCTTCCTTTCTTCCTCTTCCTGCGTATAACCTGTGCCACCACGGCAGGTGCTACCTCGGTCCGTTGGTCGAGCAAAACACACCTGATAACTCGAGCCACGTACCAACGTAAATACTTATATATATATATGTGTGTGTAAACACGAGTAACTCTTATGCGGGTATTTATCGTATTTTTATGTGAAAATAAGTCTCTCTCTCTCTCTCTCTCTCTCTCTCTTTATATTTCACTCTCTCGAGGTATTAAAAAATAATTATTTTCTTTCAGATCGATGCAACAATAATATATATGTATACAAACACACACACACACACACACACACACACATATATATATTTTTTTTTCGAAATCATTTAAAATCATAATCAAAATTTTGACGATTCCTTGTAACTCCTGGTGACATACATAAATGTATACATAACTTTTGGATTTCACTGTACTTGGATGTCGTGCAAGTACATTGTATATACGTGCGCACGTTCTAATATATTCGCCATTACCATACGTTCCTATAGAGTATATAAACATACATACATATATACATATATATATATATGTGTGTGTGTGTGTGTGTGTGTGTGTGTTGACACGGTCATCTGCAACAGTCGCCGTTACCGCGGCTCCTGCGGCTCTTGCCGACGCGTACGTAGTTACACGCGCACAATCGTTTCTCGATTCTGTGTCCTAGGTACATACATATATACATACATACATATACACATATATATACATACATACATATATATATATATATACGCGTACAACAAGTACGTGATGGATAACAGTACAACTGCCGCCATTCCCGACACCTCCTCTCTGCAGTAGTGATTTAATCGAATTCCCGAGTCTTTTCACGCGCGCTTTTTCCCTTCACTCCCTCTCTATCTCTTTTTCTTTCCCCTTTTTCTCTCTCTCTCTCTCTTTTTTTTTTTTATTTATTTCTATCTTCATTACTTTCCTTTTTTTCCTTTTTTTCCCCCTCGCGCATGCCATCACACACGTTTAGTACGTTCGAATATTTCGTTCGATCGTTTCCTAACACTCGTTGGCTTCCAATTCATTGGTACAATTTCTTCGCGAACGGCCTTCGTCTCGAATTGAAAATAAAGATTTCGAAATGCGTGGCATCGATTTCTTTTCCTTTTTTTTTTTTTTTATTTTTATTTTTTATTTTTAGATAGTTGCAAAAGAGAGGAAAAAGCGGCGTTAGGCATTGGACGTCGTTCTTACTTCCCCACCACCACCCCTCCCACCCCAAGCCCACCCCTTCGATATGAAACGTCGTTACTTTAGAAACGATTTTGAAGTCGTTGCAACTGCACATGTTCAGTCTCTCTCCTCCTCCCCGTGACTGAATAAAATCTTAGGGTTCTCGAAGGGAAAGAAAAAAGGAAAAGGAGAAAGATAAAAGAGAGAGAGAAGGAGAAAGAAAAGAGGGACACCGGTTATAGTCTGGGCCACCACGGCGAGTCGAATCTTTTCTTTTGACAATTGCCAGACTTTTTGCATTGAACGGAAAGGCCGTTGTTGAAAGAGAGGGGGCAACTCGACCGCTGGACAGGTTCAAAATCCTTACCTCGAGTCTCCTCGAGGAACAATGTTTATGGTGCACCCTGCCGAGGCGCCATGTCTCTCAGACGTCTACGTTAAGTATATATATATATATATATATATATACATCTATACATACATACATACATACATACATACATACATACATATATATATATATATATATATATATATATATATATACTACGTTCGTCGTCCTTCCCTATTGACAAAACGATAATTGTCCTTAGTTCTGAACTTTCCGTAATTTCATAAGAGGCAACACTTGGCCGAAGGCCGTTTCGTTTCGTTTCATTTATTATAAATGCGTTGCTTGCCACCCTACCCCCTCCCCGCTCCCGCCCTCGCTCCCGCCCCCGTACCATAAGCGTTAGTTTTCCTTTACCTAAGCGCACGCACACGGACTTTCGGAATGTGCAACGACTAAAAGGTAACTTTCCTATTTCGTTCCAAATACCACTCATAGTTTATGACCGGTCTTTCCTTTTTAAAGGAGGAGGAGGAGGAGGAGGAGGAGGACATAAAAAAAATTACGATAAAAGGAACTAATTAAAACAACGTGATTTAATATCGTCGATTAAATCGGTCTCTCTCTTTCTCTCTCTCTTTCTCTCTCTCTCGAGAAGGAGGGGGACGGGGTGGAGCTGATCGTCGTTCGTAAATCGTTACTTACTTTACAAATCATTGATAAATTATCATTTTCACGTTAGATATATATATATATATATATATATATATATATATACACACGCCTTATTCTAACGGATTGATATCCTTGAAGATATAAACGTGAAAGAGTGTCTTCGTACTTCGCGTTTTTTTTTTTTTTTTTTAATTAAATCTAATCTCTCTCTCTCTCTCTCTCTCTCTCTCTCGTTCCTGAGCTGGTCCATGATCGACGACAATCATTTATTATTTACTACAAAACTTTCTGTATATTATTATTTCGTCGATCGAAACATCTGCGTCAATTGAAGGAAGTTGTGAAAGAACAGATGCGAAGGAAAAAACAAGTCTCTTCAAACTATTCCGTGTCTTCGATTATATCGAGTCTCTCGAGGGTTGATCCTACGATCGATTATTATTATTATTATTATTATTATTATTATTATTATTATTATTATTATTATTATTATTATTATTTTATCGCTGAAACATCTACCAAGAGGGAACGGAAAGTTAAGGACGTGAAAAGGTGTGTCGGAATAGCGAAATTTCTGTATCGGAAGCGATCGAAATAGAGAGAGAGAGAGAGAGAGGGAGGGGAGGGGAGGAGGAGATAGAGAGGGAGAAAGAAGAGGGAAGTTTCTTATGGAAGGATAATAACAAGGATATGCCGATAGAAATAAAAGTGGGCCAAGTCGGGTGTCGTAACGGTCCTCGGTAATGCGCCCTCCTCACTTTTAAGCGTGTATATGCCCCTTTGCTCGACGTTTTCACCCCTCCTTCTATATGTCTCTCCTTTATTCTCTCTCTCTCTCTCTCTCTCTCTCTCTCTCTCTCTCTCTCTCTCTCTTTTACTATTTCTCTTTCTCTCTCCTACTCGTGGTCCCGAGCTCCTTGCACCTACTTCCGGTTGCCAGCTGGTTCGACAGAAGTGCCGGTAGAAAAAGGTGGAGGGTAGAGACCCGTGCAAAGAAAAGAAAGAGAGAGAGAGAGAGAGAGAGAGAGAGAGAGATAGAGAGAGAGAGAGAAAGGGAAAGCTTAATTTTAGACGATCCAATATGCTGGCACGTGCTCACAACGAACACTTTTCCTTTTCACTTAACTCAACGACTTTTCTTTCTTTCCTTTTCTCTCTCTCTTTCTCTTTCTCTTTCTCTTTCTCTTTCTTTTTCTCGTGACGATGGATCTTAAACATGAGATTTTCTAAAAACAGGGAGAGAGAGAGAGAGAGAGAGAGAGAGAGAGAGAGAGATAACCCAGTTGCATATAATAAAATGCACAATTATTTGACTCGGTAATACTCACGGAGAATAACAAATCGCATTTAAATTAACAAACGTTCTCTTTGTTCCCTTTGATTAGGATTTCTCTTTCTATTTCCATTCGTTATTTATCTTGAATCCTCGAAACCGAGAGAAAGAGAGAGAGAGAGAGAGAGAGAGAGAGAGTATATAACATTTCCGAGAATTTTCCACGCGCAAACAGAAACAGAACAACAAGGTACGTATTTTCCGCAGGCGGCATATGATTGGCCGGGCACGCAGGGATAACACGGCTGCGGTTCGTTCGTTCGTCCGCTTGTTCGTTCGTTCGTTCAACTCGCATCTGCTCGTCCATCTAAACCGCACTTTAGGATTCATAATTTAAACTAAACGCCTCGACTTATTTCATTTCTAAGAAGAACGAACTCATCGTAAGAGAGAAAGAGAGAGAGAGAGAGAGAGAGAGAGAGAGAGAGAGAGAGAGAAAGAGAAGAGAAAAACAAAACGAGCGTTTCATTGAATCCTCGACAAAAATTAATTTTATATATATATATATATATATATATATATATATATATATATATATATAGTTTTCATCGATCGATGGAAAAATTAAACAAAAAAAAATTAAACAAATAAACAAATAAATAAATAAATAAATAAATCAAATTAGAAAAAAAAAATATACCAAGGATTATATCGACAAGAACGCGCCGTTCATTTCATAAGTATTACTTTGCAAGATTGACTCGGCTGACAACGTACGGGAAAATATCTCTCGAGGATAATAGAAACATCTCGTAACGTTCATCTAATCCAACGTATATTACAACGAAGCCCCTGTAGCCTGTATATATGTATATGTATGTATGTATATATGTATGTATGTATGTATGTACGAAGTTACAAGGTATACATGTCGAGTTACCCAACGTATTTTATCATGTATATTATGTCTCTCCCTCTCCCTCCCTCCCCCCCCCCCCCCTCTCTTTTCTTAATCCATCGATACCGGTTTTCGCGAAGGCCCCGAGCATAATCGCGATTTAATTCTTATCGTGAAAATGCTCCCGAATAATCGTAAAATTAGATTACGAACTCGGGAAACGGTAAGCGAAATACGTACGAATAGCACAAGTAAATAAATAAATAAATAAATAAGTGAACGAACGAACGAACGAACGAACGAACGAATGAATAAATGGATGAATGGATGGATGGATGGATGGATGGATGAATAAATGAATGAATAAATGAATGAATGAACATACATTGAACGACTTTTACAATGCGTATACGTAATGAGACAATGATAGAATATTCGGATATTTCAAGATTTTATCATTAAGATTTGCGAAAGAAAAGAAAAGAAAAGAAAGAAAAAGAAACAAAGAAAAATAAAGTAAATAAAAATAAAACGAAAAAAGAGAGAGAAAGAGAGGGAGAGAGAGAGAGAGAGAGAGAGAAAGTGAGAAGAAGACCAATTGTTAGTTAATTAATCGTACCGATTTGAACACCTGCCCGTCGGTTTACAAAGCCATTATTAAGTACCATCGTTATTCGCTCACGCTCGTACGCTCAAAGCCCTTCCATCACCTCGACCTTTGACCCTCTGCTTCTTCTCTCTCTCTCTCTCTCTCTCTCTCTCCCTTTCTCTCTCTCTGTTTTTCTCTCTCTTTCTCCTCTTCATCGCCATTTTCTCTCTGCCGAAGAATGAAACCGTCTCTTCTCTCGTCTTCTCTTTCGTCTTCTTTCTAACGTTCGACATCTAACGATCGAAATACATACATACATACATACATACATACATACATACATACATACATACATACATACATACATACATACATACATACATACATACACACACATATATATATATATATATGGAAGCCAGGAGAGGCCGTTGCCACGTCGTTATTTACTTACGACTTTTGTAAGAAATCATTATTACACACTCTCTTCGAGATATCGCTTGATTATTCTCGAGAATAACGATCGAGAGTAAAACGATTTCTTCGTTTACGATTTGCTATACATACATAAAACACATACACACACACACGCACACACAAAGGCATATACTTATACGAGTGAGTTTTTTCATGCACGTACGCGCGTGTGACGTCAACATCGAAATAAGTTTTCTAAAGATCGCGAATTATCGTTTTTCCTTTTCTTTTTCATTTAACTGTTTTTTTTTTTTTTTTATTGTTATTTTATTCTTTTTCTTCTTCTTCTTTATTTTTTTTTTCTTGGTACCTCCGTATCATCAATTATTTTTTACAATGTATCAAGACGATACTCGAGAGGAGGAGAGTAATTATTTTATCGAGGATAAGCGTCGTCGTTCGACGGGAACCATTTAACGACGAGTTCCTTCTAATCACCGTTTGTTAACCACCACGGAATGCTAATTGCCATTACGGATATATATTAGCACCGAGCTAGGACGATGTCCTAGATTACTATTCAATTATATACGTACGTGCTATGTTTTACGTGCCACTACGCGATACGTGCTTGTGCGTGTGCGTCTAGTACGTTAGTATGTATAATTTGTACATTGTATATTTTAATTATACCAGTAGCCTGACATTCGATATGTTTTTCCTTTTTTTTTCTCTTCTTCTTCAATCTTTTATCTTTTTTGTTTAATTCTTTTTTTTTCCCACGAAAACGACACTTTTCTTTCTCTCTGTTTTTTTTTTCTTATTTCCTTATTTTCTCTATTTATCTCAAGCAATAAATAAATAATATAAAATAATTAAAATTAAATAGTTAATTAAATAGTTAAGTTAATTATATAGTTAGTTAGTTAAATAACATATAGTTAAATAACTATAGTTAGTTAGTTAAATAGTTAAGTTAGTATAAAGTTAAATAGTTAGTTAGTTTAATCACATAGATATTAGAACGTTCAGTACATAGAATTAACCCCGCTGTTTCATCTAATATCAAAATTACCGATCGTTCGTCCATTTTCTTCTCACGATTTTTCATTTTCTTTCTCTGTTTCTTTTTTGTTTCCCTTGTATTTTTATTCTTATTCTTGTTTTTTTATTACTATTATTATTGCTATTATTGTTATTATTCTTTCCTTCACAGATATCCAATTAGATCCCATCGTCGATCGATTTATTTATCGAGAAAGAGAGAGAGAGAGAGAGAGAGAGAGAGAGAGAGAGAGAGAGAGAGAGAGAGAGAGAGAGAGAACAAACGAACGAACGATCGATACGATGATTCGAGATATAAGTATTCCTCCTCGTCGATATATCTTGGAATCGAATCACGACGTATTTTCTCAGCGTATCGATAATTGGAGAACTTTTCACCTCATTCACCTCTTTCGTCTCTCTCTCTCTCTCTCTCTCTCTCTCTCTCTCTCTCTCTCTCTCTCTCTCTCTCTCTCTTTCTCTCTCAGGTGTGCCTCTTTCTAAAGCCAATGATCTCTACGTCTATGCATGCACGTAAGCGAGATCCTAACGAGAGACGTGATTAGAGAATATTTACTATGGCTTTAAAAACGAACGTAGGAATGACGTACGGATTGAAAACAAAACAAAAAAATGAAAAAAAAAAAAAGAAAAACACACGTTACACGATGATACCTCAACAATCAACCATTTTATTCGCATTATATCGGAATGAGTCCAAAGTTCCGAATATAAAAATTTTACCGGTCACGACGATTTCGAGATATTAATTATTTCATTCGACAATCTTCGGGCCAATCTTTTTCCTTTCCTTATCTTTCTTCCTTCCTTCCTTCCTTTGCTTTTGCTTTCTCGTTTCTTTTTTTTTTTCTTTTTCTTTTTCTTTTTCTCGAAAAAATCACACGCGAATAATTTCCCACGCGCTCGTCCGTTCGAAAACAAATACGTCTTGCGAAGTCGCGCGAGAGTGTCGTAAAATATTTTTTTCTTCGAAATCTTTGCCGCCGTTACGATGAATCCTCAACGGATTATGTAATGTATTATGTTTGATACATTGATTAAATTTTATTCGCAGGATTCGACAGGATCGCGTCCTCCAAAACGAAACACTGTCGTGCGTCGCAACCGTTAGAAGATTTGTTTCGTCAAAAAGGAAAGAGAGAGAGAGAGAGAGAGAGAGAGAGAGGGAGAGAGAGCTGGATAGGAAGAGTGAAAAGCCAAGAAAATAAAGAAAGAAAGAAATGTACAAAAAAGCAAACTAATTAGAAGGTAATAGCTAACTAACGTTAAAATGCCACACAGAGCTAACGGATTCTCGTTACTTTCCTCTTCGTTAAAGCGTACTTAAAACCGTGAGAGAGAACAAGACGGACGTGGTGGGAGGGTGTGAGAGAAAAAGAGAGAGAAAGAGAGAGAGAGAGAGAGAGAGAGAGAGAGAGAAAGAGAGATATAGAGAGAGGAACAAAAAACAAAGACAAAGTTCGTTTTAACGGAATGAAGAGAGGAACAGAGAGTTCGTAGTTCTTGGAATAGAGGAGGCTGTTTTCAAAGTCTCTCACCGTTTCGTTCTATCGTTCTCTCTCTCTCTCTCTCTCTCTCTCTCTCTCTCTCTCTCTTTCTCTCTTTCTCTCTTTCTCTCTCTCATGGATTCGCATTGTTCGCATTGTGTTCACTGCTCTTTCGGTTGTCGACTCCGTCGAGCAACTGACTTTTCAAACTCCCAAATATCGAACAGCAGCAGCTAACAACAGCAGAGCCACACGTCAGCTCGCTCGTCTCAAATAATAATTCCTATCCCATGAACCCGAATTTTCGAAATGATTCGATCGAGAAGAGAAAAGAAAAAAGAAAGAAAAGAAAAGGAAAGAAAAGATTAATGATTTGGAACAGACCTATCCCAAACTTTTTTTTTTATAGGCCTAGAGGAGTCATTCTCGAGAACGGTCATTTTTCTTTTTCTTTTTCTTTTTCTTTTTTTTTTTTTTTTACTACCCCACTAGCAACTACCCTGTAGTAACTACCCTGATATTTTAATATTAGTTATTTAGAATTAATTTCTACGTACGTTGTATACCAATAGCGATTAAAGTATAGTTCTCATAATTTCGTTCGTAACCTGCAGGCTACCGGTCGTAGATAATTTTTCAAGGATCGAGTAATAATAAAAGGAAAGAAAAATGAAAAGAAAGAAAGAAAGAATGAAAGAAAACAGATTGTCGTGAAGTATCATATATAATATCCTATAAGTCCCCTTGTAGAAGATATTTATATCCTTCGCAACCCTAATCGATTACGTCTAAACAGGCAGCGCCAATTTTTACGACTCTTCGCTTAACGAAGGAGTACCTTAATATTTTAATACTTAACGCGTGCCATATAAGCTTTAATAATTTCTTGATCGTAAAGTAATAGCTCGACGAAAATCATTCTAATCTCGTTTAACCCCGCAGTTACCGGTTGTACAAAATTTCGGAAATTTTGAAAGATCGAGTAATAAAAAAAAAAAAAAAAGAAAGGAAGAAAGAAAGAAAGAAAGGAAACAGATTTTAGTAAAGTATTATAATATAATTGTCCTTGAAGATATTTATATCCTTCGCAACCCTACTCGATTACGTCTAGACAGCGACATTTTTACGACTCCCCTATAAATTCTCTTATAAATAAATAAATAAATATATATATATATAATAATAATAATAATACCTTCATTCGTTATAATATATAGTCACGAACAAAATTCTCATAGTATATCGAGATTAAATCCACCGGTCGTAATCGATTCGAGGAAAGTTCGTCCAAGGAGAATAAAAAAAAAAAATAAAAAAATAAAAAATGAAAAGAAAACAAAAATTTCGTGAAAATTTCAAACATCTCTCATTCGCAAGCATCGCTTTGATATCATCTTTAAACGAGGACCAACACGGAGCGCCATTTTTTACGACGTCCCCCCTAATAATGAACGAGTAAATTACACGAATTTTTAAATAATTGGCCGGTGCAATAAATCAGATCTCTCTCTCTCTCTCTCTCTCTCCCTCTCTCTCCCTCACTCTCTCGATTGGGAAGTAAAATCAAGTCGCGAACAAAATCGCCATGATCTCGACCGATCCAATCTAGAGATAAAAGAAAAAAAAATTTTTTTAAAAATATATATATATATAAACTCCCTAGAACTAAGTAAATACAGTCGTCTTTCCGAGGATGTTGCTTCTTCGAAAAAAAAAAAAAAAAAAAAAAAAGAAGAAGAAACTTCAGTCGGTTTATCTTCAAAGAATCATAAAAGGGACGTGTCGCGCGTTTTGTATAAATTTGCGTTTGCGAGTCCCAACGTAATAACACGTAACTTGGTTTATGGTAAGACTAAGTGGAGGAGGGGAGGGGAG
>OU964965.1:7274463-7299463 GCA_918808275.2 Dolichovespula sylvestris
CGTTCCGAATATCTACATTATTATTTATGTCACACCCTTTATTTCGTCTCACTTTTTTTATTACACTATTTTTCCTCTCTCTCTCTCTCTTTCCCCACCCCCTTTTCTTTATCTCTCCAACTACTTCGATCTTTACGAAGAGATCAAACACTCGTTACGTATTTTTTCTCTTTGTTTTTTCCTCTCTCTCTCTCTCTCTCTCTCTCTCTCTCTCTCTTTCTTTTTCCCCCGTTTCCCCAATTCTCTTCTTACTTTTCAACGTGATCAATCCATTACGTCACAATCACACGAATTTTGTTTATCTTCTCTCGTTTCTTCCCTCCGAACTATTAACTCCACGATATCGTGCATCTTGAGAGGGACGGGGGATGTAGGTGGGAACGGACGGATATACGTAATAATGGATTTTGGAATCAAGTTCTTAAGTAAGTATGTAAGTAAGCAAGCAGGCAAGAAAAATAAACGTGAAGGTGGTCGGAGAAAACGGATAGAAAGGAAGGAACCGCATACCGCGCGTCGCGACGTCGGTGCGCCAAGTGAGTGCCGCCGGCCGGTCGTGAACACTCCGTTCGAACGATTCGAAACCCGCCCATTCGCAGCGCCATTTTCAACGATGGCGCCACTACCGATACCCTTAGTTCGTACACGTACTATATTCCCTTTTCGGTCATGATCGACGGTCGGTAACGTCGTCGTTCGTTTAAGCTCCCTCGCTAAGTTTACCGACGCGTCGCGTTCTCCCCGTCATTTAAATGGTAAGGTAGTTTTTCTTTCCCCGCCTTTCGATAGATAATCGCATTCAATGAACTATACGAAATTTTCCGAAAGATGGCGCGGATAGATGGTCGTAGAGAGAACCATCGAAAGAGATACTTCATTTAACTTTCGAAAATTAACCGTTCTATTGAATTACTACTATTATAGAAAAGTTGTTACAAAAAGAATAAAGGGAAAGAAATCATTTATGGCGGGTGAAAGTATTCTTTGTTAAAGAAATATCGTTATTTGTTTTGCCGACTATTGTCTACCGTCGTATTTGACCTCACGATTCGAGACAATGTCGACCTAGAACAGGTCAACGTAATCCTGTCATTACTTTGATTTTATCTAACCTAAAATTCGTCAAGACTAAAAATATAAATATATATGTATATATATATATATATATATATATATATATATATATATATAACAACGTGTAGACCATTACGAAGGTCTGGTAATATAATTTTGTCACGGTTTCGTTCCAATGAAATTACATCTATGTAAAAATTGAAAAGCTGCCAGGGTTTAAACAGTTCATTGTTCTTCGTTACCCTTGACGAATTTGGTAACGATTCCTTTTTTTTTACGTCGTAACGGCGGTGTAAAATGGGCTTTAGAATTAAAGGGCGAAGTAAATAATAGTCCTTCCTCCTTCGGGAGGGTCTAATGGGGCTGGATTACCGAACGGCATATCTTTTCTAGTCTTTATTCGTCCATCCCCATGTGTATTTTCACACGATAAACTTTATTCACTCGTTAACCTCTCTCTCTCTCTCTCTCTCTCTCTCTCTCTCTCTCTCTCTCTCTCTCTCTCTCTCTCTCTCTCTCTCTTTCTTTATCTCTATCTCTATCTCTCTCTCCGTTTCTTACGTTTTACACTACTTTTTTTTTGTTCGCGATCAATCGATCGAAACGATCGACGATTATAGACAGGGTAATATATTCGAAGCAAACCGTTCGAACTTTCAAGCCTTATTATATATTACAAGTAAGACAATTTAACAAAAAAAAGAAGAGAGAGAGAGACAGAGAAGAGAAAGAGAGAGAGAGAGAGAGAGAGAGAGAGAGAGAGAGGAAAAAAGAAAATATTCATTGCGAATTCTCTTAGCATATCTTTTAACATCCGGACGGGTGGTAACGCAGATACATACGTGCGTAGGAATTTCAAAAAATAAAAGTCGTCGTCGGACGTAGTAGTAGTAGTAGTAGTAGTAGTAGTATTATTAGGTGGCGCTCGTTCGCTCGCGAAACGCGGGCTTTTTAATTTCGAACAATACGAAAGGACTATCGTATTTTTTGGTAACGTAAAATATACGCAAAAAATAAAGAGAGATAGATAGATAGATAGATAGATAGATAGAGAGAGAGAGAGAGAGAGAGAGAGAGAGAGAGACGATTAGGTCAAAGAGACAAATCATTATACAAAGCGTTCAATGATGCTTATTATCTCGTGATATCGTTAAGCATGTACTCTATTCTTCTCTCTCTCTCTCTTTTTTCTTTCTCTCTCTAACTAGGCGATTTCGTCCTTCCACCACCAAGCAGCCGGCCTGCCAACCTACTCCTTCCCTCTCTCTCTCGCTGGGTGTTGGGCGCGCGCGCGCGCACACACCCACCCGTAACCTCCCACCTACTTTCTTCTCCCACTCGACGAAGCAGCAAGGCACCGAGCAACCACCCACCACGGTACGTTCCCAACGTTCCTTCTCCCCTTCTCTCTCACTTCCCCCCTCTCTCTTACTCTCCCACTCCCTCACTCTCTCTCTCTCGAATCCTCTCTGTCTCTATATTTCTCTCTCTCTCTCTCTCTCTCTCTCTATCTCTATCTATCTATCTATCTATCTATCTCTTTCTCTCGACGAGTTACGAACTATATCCATCCCTCTCGCACCGGTATCGAAAGAGAGAGGAGGTAGGCGCCACGAATTCGCCTCTCCGTCTCTTCGTAACTTCGGCTTCGCTCGGTCAGTTCCGGCCGGCGGTCAGAAGAATTCGTCAGTATACGCCGTGCTGCCTTGCCGGCAACTTCTTCTTCTTATTCCTTCTAACTGTATGACGTGCGACAGCTCCATACGACAATTTTTACGATTGATCTTCTTCTTTTTCCTCCATTCCGAAAATTAGAAATCTACTTGTTGATTATTACTTTTCTGATCGCCTTTCAGAAAGAGAGAGAGAGAGAGAGAGAGAGAGAGAAAGAGAAAGATAGTGAAAGAGAAAGAGAGAAAGGAGAAAGGAGAGAAAGAAACGAAACCAAAAATAAAACGAAAACGAGAAACAAAAAAGAAACGAAAAGGAAACGTCGAGAAATATTTCGAAAAAACGCGCACGCCGCGGCTCGTCGGTCGGCTCGTTAATAATCCATTTTCTTAATTCAAATATAAAATACACGACACACACCGGAGGGAAAAAAATCGACGAGAGAAATTAAATGAATAAATATATCGATAGTTCGAATGTCTTCCTTCGTCGAACGTCGTTGTATGATTTGAGATAGTAAAGGTTAAAAGGAGAAACGCGAAACTGTTGAACGGGTTGGGGAGGCGCGGGAAGAAAAAGGAGAATTGGAATAGTGAGACGCGCCGCGGATTTTCGCGCCGAAAGTGATGGAATTAGTAACGATCGACGAGTAAAGTTGAAAAGGAGAGAAATTGAAAAGATAGTAACAAGGAAAAAGATAGAAGGAAAGAAAAGAAAAAGTAAAAGGGACAAGTTTAAAAGAGAGAGAGAGAGAAAGGGGAATTCGATTTTAACCCCGATATAATCGGAGATCTAAGAAATTTGCAAAATAGAAAAAGATATTTCGCGCTCGATCATTGATAAAGTCGAGTTTGGAATCGTCATCGGTCGTGTGGCGCCGTTATTCGGTATATATATATATATATATACATATTGATACGGTACTATTATTTCGCGAGGGACACGTCATCGTCGTTGTCTCTCCTCTTCGTGCTTCTTCTTCTTCGTCTTCTTCGTCTTCTTCTTCGTCTTCGTCTTCGTCTTCGTCTTCGTCTTCGTCTTCTTCGTTTTCGTTATCGTCGAGAGGAAGTATCAGGAAAAGAAGAGGAATAGGAGGTAGTAGTAAATAAGCCGTAAGAGGAAGGGAGTATCATCCTCCTACTCCCTGTCAGGAGGTGTCGACGAGAGAAGAAGATCTTTGGCGGGATTTTCCCTACACGGAGTGGGCCAATTTCTCTATCAAAACATGGCCACGTGACCGACAGCGGCGCGGCTTGTAAACACAGAGAGTTTGACCACGTGGTTTTCCCCCACCACCTGGCGCCGTATCTTCCGTCCTTCTCTCGGTTTCTCTTTCCCTTTCTCGCTCGTACGTACGTACGTACGTACATTCGCTCACTCGCTCGTTCGTTCGTTCGTTCGTTCGCGTTCGTACGCGTTCGTTCGTTCGTTCGTTCGCATTCGCGTTCGTTCGTTCGCATTCGCTTACTCGCTCGTTCACTCGTAGACGTTCGGTCGTTCCCGCGTGTCACGATCGCGCGCATATTACAGTCGGACACGGACACACTTAAACAGAGGAACGCACACGTAAACGACGTTCTCGCACGCTCGCTTCGCTCGTTCGCTCGTTCCGTACGTACGTACGTATACGTTCGTACGGTCGGTCGGTCGGTCGGTCGGTTGCTCGCTCGCTCACTCGCTCGTTCACTCAGTGTGTCTGTCCCTCTCTCTCTTACCATTCTCTCTCCGTCTCTCTCTCTCTCTCTCTCTCTCTCTCTCTCTCTCTCTCTCTCTCTCTCTCTGTCGACGAAGAGGAACGCGGCGCGCAGAGCAGTATTCTCGCTCTATTGGCCGGCAGTCGTGGCCGAGTCGATCCGTCGTTCGCGCTCGATTTTCTTCTTCGCGATCCGCCGAGTGCGTTGTTCTTCCATCCTCTTTCTCTCCGTGTTTTCATCTTCTGTTTTTCTTTTTATTACTTTTTTTTTCTTTTTCTCTTTCTATCATTCCCGTCTTCGTCGTCCCGGCGTTGTACAATACATACATACATATAACAAACAAACGGGTCGGTAACGCGTGCAGGTGGAACCGTTAAAGCGCGAGCTCTGTCTCGCCCGCTTAACTTAACAACTTAGTCGATAAATAGATAGATACGTCCTCGCGCCGATTAGAGATTTCTTTCGATACTACGTTCTTTTTCGATGGCTTTCAAAACGTGATAGACAGAGCGAGAGCGAGATATATATATATATATAAAATATAAATATATATATATATATATATGTGTGTGTGTGTGTGTGTGTAATAATTACAAGAAAACTTTAATATCGTAGTGTAATCGAAAAGAGTGGACAAATCAAAGAAACATAAATACGTCTCATCTTCGAAGATCGATAATAAAAGAAAGCAAAATAGGAAATAAAGATTGAGAAGACAAAGAGTTTTGAAACGTATAAAAGAAGAATAAGTAGTAATAATAATAGTAGAGTAGTGGTGGTAGCAGGAGAAGGAAGAAGAGAAAGAGAAAGAGAGAGAGAGAGAGAGAGAGAGGAAGAAGATCGAGCCCTTGGTTCGGTGCGCGCGAGCGCACGCGCGCACTCAATTCTTAAGGTCGACGACTGTGTGTAAGAGAGAGAGAGAGAGAGAGAGAGGGAGAGAGAGAGAGAGACTACTAACTACCGGTACTTCTTCTTTCGCCCGCGAAACATGCTCGCGGTCAAAGTGGAATATACGGAGGAGGCCAACATGATGGACTCGGTCTCCACGGTATCATCGTCGACGAGTTCATCGACCGTTTCTCAACAACAACAACAACAGCAACAACAGCAACAGCAACAACAACAGCAACAGGGAGTAGTACCGTTCGACGAAAGCGGTTTCGAGCCGCAAACGAGAGCGCGGTCCAACACGTGGCCGTTACCGAGGCCCGATGGATACGTCGAAGGTAACGTTGGAGTCGTCGGTGGTGGTTCTGGTGTTGTTGGTAGTGGTGTTGGTGTTGGTGGTGTTTGTGGTGTACAAACTGGTAACGACATCGGCGGCGGGGAGGCCGGTGGTACACCACCGCAACAGGGAACATTGGGACAAACCGGTGGTGTAGCCGGGGGTGGTGGTGGTGGTGCACCATTATTCCCGGTCAAAAAGAACTCATCGAGAAGAAACGCATGGGGTAATCTGAGCTATGCCGATATGATTACGCAAGCGATAACCAGTGCACCGGAACAAAGGCTCACGTTATCCCAGATATACGAGTGGATGGTACAGAACGTTAACTATTTCAAGGACAAGGGCGATAGTAACAGCAGCGCCGGTTGGAAGGTAATAATTTTATTTACAATTAACGAATTTTATATATATATATATATATATATATATATATATATATATATATATATACATATTTTATTCTTGCGATAGATATCCGGAGATATCTATTCTAAGTACTCATTTACTTACTTACTTTCTTAGTTAGTTAGTTAGTTAGCCGGTTACGTGCTTAAGAATGACAACGATCTCTGTTATATCCTATAACGAATTTCGAGGTTATAGATGTTTTGTAAATAAACGTTACGAGTTCCCCGCTCGCCTCGAGGTGATGACTCGGTTTAGAACCAACACACACATGACTTAGTTAAATACTTTAGTATGTACGTGTTATTACTTATGTCCCCGAGTACAACGCAAAGAGTCGTGTCGTTTCGTCTCGTTTCGTATCGTCTCGTCTCCATAACAGCGTTCGTTTGTCGTACGTACGTACGTACGTTCGTTCGCATTTTTAGATGGAAGGGAGAACTTGGATTTTGATCTTTGAACGTTTCGCGATAATAATACAAGAAGAAAGAGAGAAAGAATCTGATGGATCAAGATTTTACGTATCAATGTATTTGGTCGCATATAAATATAAATATACATATTACATATACATATACGTACATAGTGTATGCGTACGTGCCTGTGCACAGATATTTTATACCTGTCCCTAAAAGGTATATCATAATCGACGACATCTTTTACAAGAACGTAACGTAATTAATATCGTCGTTATAATCTGGTTAGAGAGGAAGAATACAGGAAAAAAAAAAGGAAAAAGATTAAGCGTTTATCGATATAAATTAGAAAATCTATTCCCGTCGTCGGAGCCGCTTTAAAAGATCGTCGCGAAAGAACGACCGACGGAGTTTATTATCTCTTATTGTATTCTACGTAGATGCCGATCGATCAGAGTCCGATCGATTAGAAGTAGGAAGATGATGATAATAATAATGATAATCGGAATCGTATGGATCGAGAAACGGATCGTTCTCTCTCTCTCTCTCTCTATCTATTTATCTAACCATCTATATATATATATATATATATATATATATATATATCTTTTCGCATACATACTTAATTATCGAGGAAATCCTTATCTCGCGCTACGAAACAACGTGATTTATAACGTAACGTCGTATATTTCATAAGCTCGTTTTTACAACCAACTTTTAGATCGGCGTCTTCCGCCTTACGCAACGTGATCGTGACGCGCGCTTTTGATAATATTGCACGTAGAAAAATGCATAATTATATATGGTGATAATTATATATATATATATATATATATATATTTATATATATATATATATTGTATTATATATGCATGTACAACCGTCTACCAGTCAATGAGTAATAATGAGTAATAAAAGTTAATGGTTCCATCGAGTCGATTGTAATCCTATCAATTTTTTTTATCTTTTTCGTCCTTTTTTTCTTTTTTTTCTTTTGCTACGCGATAAATATGTCAAAAGATGGGGAGGAAATTTTCTCGGGATTTTTCATGTAGCCGTATGACGTAAATCATATTTTCTCCTCGATGTTTTATCGAGACAAAAAAATGCATATATCATCATCATCATCATCATCATCATCATTATTATTATTATTATAATTATAATTATAATATTGTCATTTGCCGATCCGCGACGTTTCATCTACCTACTTATACACATAGAGACGTCGTGCTGCTAACGGTTTACGACGCATCGCGATGAGTTATCAATGAGTCTTCTTAGAAAATGATGGCGGCCGGGAATAACAAGATACTTAGTTACGTTCAAGGAAACTCATTCGGAATCTTTCCGCCCACCCACCCCTCGCCCTCCCGGTATAAAATCATTTTACCCGGACGGACAAAGTGATTAATCAAATATCAATCCTTGTTATTCGATTCCACACTTCAATATTATTTTAATCTTACGTACATTGGCGATTACGAATGAAAGGCGTTTATCTTTTTTTTTCTTTTTCTTCGTTTTTATCTTCTTCGTTCTTATTTTACGCGTTAGGAATTTAAATCGATGGTGCGCAAAAATTGTCGTCCGTAGTACGAAAGCTTTGAAAAAGGTTCGACGAACGTTGTGGTGGGAGGAGAGAAAAGTAGAGGATAGTAGAGGAGAGGAGAGGTGGGGTGGGATGGATGGGACGGAGTGGGGTGGGGTGGGGGGAATAGCGTTTGAGGATTCGTGGTCAACAACACTTACTTCTCTACTATTCACCTTGCCTTGAGCAAGGCTACGCGATTTCTTCGTCGACGTAGTAAATTACGACACGGAATCGTTTCGCATTTACGGGTACGTACGTACGTACGTATGTATGTATGTATGTATGTATTCCGTATCGAGTCAAAGAAGTCGAAGAAGTCGAAGAAGTCGAAGAAGTCGAAGTCGACTTGCCGATTCGAGAGGAACGCGGCGGGACGGTTGCGTTCCGAGTGGACGACGTCCACCTTTCTCTCGGCGACGTAGAATTTCTCGCCCGAAGCGATTTTCTTATGCGTCGACTTGAACGAGTCGTATATTGGGAAGGGATGGGACGGGGTGGGGTGGGGTGGGATGTGACGTGGTCAGGTGAGGCGAGGATGGGGTGGGGTGAGGTAAGGCCTACGACGCGTCTCTTTCGCGTACCTTTTCTCTCAATATTTCATTTCGATCCTTGTTTACTCATTAATCATAACGTAAATATGTAGATACATATTATGTACAAATACACAGATACATTCATACATAGGTACGTACGTATGTACTTACGTATTTGCTTATGTATTTAGCGAGGGGAGACGTTTAAAAAATTCAAATAATCGACGTGTATCAAAATGATATTTATACTCGAGCGATTGATTGATCGATCGATCGATTGATTTATTTATTTTTTCTATTTTTTTGTTCGTTTGTTTCGAATCTCCTCTCCCTTCTCCTCCTCCTTCGCCCACTCCTATTCCCATGAAAAAATATTTATGAGATTGCGCGCTCCGTGTATACGAAGGAATGCGTTAGAAATCGTGTTTCGGATGGAAAGCAATGTCGATCGCTTCTGGTTCGTAGAGAAAACTGGGCAAGGTCGCGAACGGTACGTAAAACGTAAGACGTACACGTTTTATCAATGTTTATCACGAAGTCTATCCTTCCTTCCGTGATTTTCTTCCTCGTGCGATGCACGGACGGGACGAACTAACTTCTCTACGAAGTTATCTCGCGATATAATACGTGCATAAGTGCATACGTACACACACACACACACACACACACTTGCGTACCTTACGTACCTACTTACGTGTGTGTGTGTGTGTGTACGTATGTATCGTATGTATGTATCGTCTACCTTCGATGACGTAATGCCAATATAGACGATGCAGTGTAACCGCACTCTTCACGTAATATACCCTTGACTCTCTTAATGAATATCGCACATTTGTTACGTACGTTGCGCTTCGTAGAACATCTACACCGACTGAGAACTGTGGTAGGCTGGCTGACTGACTGGCTGGGCTTTCCCCCTACGTCTCTCTGTCTATGTGTCTGTCTTTGTCTTTGTCTGTTTGTATGTTTGTGCGTGCGTGTATGTGTGTGTGTGTGTGTGTGTCTAAGCTAAGTACGTGTTCGTCGATACATATTTATACGTATCTAAATGCATACGTACATACATCGATACGCAGCGACGAAATATGTGCATCGCGATATGGAGGAGGAGAGAGAGGGTGGTGGTGGTGGTTGTTGCGGCGGCGGAGAAGGAGGAGGAGGAGGAGGAGGAGGAGGAGGAGTAGATTTCCGTGATGTATCTGCAACGGGTATCACGTGAATAATTGTTTAATTTTCCTTTTTTTTTTTGGTTCGTTTTTTCTTTTTCTTTTCCTTTTTTTTTTGTCTACATCCGATAAACAGATCTGTCGGAGACCTTGGAGCTTTTAAAGAGATCGAAATCGAATCGATAGACGCGTTACCGGATTTTTGTTCTTTTCTTTTCTTTTCCTTTTTTTTTTTATTTTTTTTTTATTTTTTTTTTTTATTTTTTGATTGTGTTCTCGTTCGGAGGAGATGAGATAAACGTCTTTTCTTTTTTTACCATTTTAACTTCGTAGTATATATATATATATATATATATATTTATATATATATATATATATATAAAATTTATTTTATTTTTTTCTTCTTATCTCTCTCTTTCTCCCGATATTAAATTCGTAAGATGATTGTGGCCGACGTAACGTGAATCGTAGTACAGTAATTACATGTAATGGTCGATCGAAATTACCTTGAATTATCGAGGATATAATCAGCGCCGTCGTCCTATCTCACGCCTCGTTCTTATTGCTTCGAAATTATTTATTCAATATCAACAAAATTTCTTCCTTATTTTTTCCTTCTTTTGTTTTTTTTTTTTTGCGAAGGAGTTGACGGTGGGAAAGGATAGATCGCTTTTATCTTTTTATTTTGTTTATTTTATTTCTAACTAACTTCGCGCGAAGCAGAATTAAAATTTTTCGATAATATCGTGAAAGGATTTAGATGTTCTAAATCAAATATATTATATATATATATATATATGTATATATTATGCTTAAAAAGTGCAAATGTGCATCCAATTCGTCGTCTGTCTTCTCGAACGTCCTTCCTCGAAGATAATAAAAAGAAAAAAAAAAAAAAAAAAAAAAAAAAGAAAAAAACCAGAAGAATGACGCAAGGTTGACGGGTACCCGTGGAGAAGATTATCTCATCTTCTAATGTCACCTAATGCTTCGCGTTTGGTTACGACACGCGATGCACCGAAATAGAAAGATTTGAACGTGAACGATAACGACTTTGCTATTTAAGAGCTCGTAACACGTGGCCGCATTTACGAATTGTCATTCCCAAGATTCAATTGTATTTTTTTTTCTTTTTGTTAAAGAATAACTGACGAAGAGTGAGAGTGAGAGAGAGAGAGAGAGAGAGAGATAGATAGAGAGAGATAACATCGAACGTTTCTAATAGCATAATTTTTACGATTTCGTTGGCTGCATCTTTTTTAATCGTAAACATCGTCTAAGACAAAGTTAAGAATTAAATTATTCTATGCGATATAGTTGAAGAAAAATTCGACGTAAAACAGAACTAATCTATGAGGCAAATGTTGTCGTCATCTTTGTGCTTCTTCTTTTTTCCCCCTTTTCTTTATCTTTTATTCTCTTTCTTTTTCTCTTATCGTCAATTGCTTTACTTCGAATATTGACGAAAGAAAGGTACAAAAAAAAAGGGGGAGAAAAAAATGAAAGAATAAAAAAAGGAAAGGTAAAAAGACGAGTATTATCTTATACTAATCGCGACATATACGGAAGACGTTCATTTTTTTTTCTTTTTCGTTTCCTTTTTCTTTCCCCTTTCCTTTTTCGTCGGCTTCGAATAAAAAGCGAGATCGTGCGATATGCGTGTCTCTATCTGCTGCGTGTATGCGTGTAAGTGCGAACGTACATACATACATACATACATACGTACGTACGTACGTACATCGCGTACTATGTACCTACTACAACTGTGCAAATACGATTTAGCGTTGATATTGAAATGTCTGTGGTGGGTCTATTTATCGTTTCGAATCTATCGTCGTCGTTTATCGTCTACTGGGAAATAAGCAAGTTAAACTCTTCCTCAAGATCTTTTAATTTTTCATCTCTATAAGAACGTGTACATATACATACGTATAATTTATTTTATGGTATGGTAAATCATATGGTATGGTACGGTGTAAAATACCAACGCGCATTTACGCGCGAATCCTTTTAAACGCGTTAACGTAAATCTCACTTCTTTCCTCTTTCATTTTTCGTCTTGAAGAAACAACAACAAAAGTAAATAAATAAATAGATAAAGAATAAAAAGAGAGAGAGAGAGAGAGAGAGAGAGAGAGAGAGAGAGAGAGAGAGAAAGTACGAAAGGATCGATCTATTATTTCCAACAATCGATTCCAAGTACACTACTTACATACACGCGTATCTTAACGTTTTATCGATCGGATAGATTAGCAACGAATGGCAGGTGTACCGTGTTATATTACGCTACGTATCTCTCGTTATTTACAATAGATATTGTACGTAACGAATGTAAAAAGGGGGGGGGGCCGAGTGGGTGGAGGGGAGGGCGGAGTGGAGAAGGGTGGTATATCTTTCTCCTTTTTTTTTTTTTTCATTATTTAACGATTCGCGAAAGATTTGTCGTTTGTACCTGCATTCTTTTTCTTCTTTTTTTTGTTTCTAATCTTTTTTTTTTTTTTTTTTTTTGGAAAGAGAAACGAATAAAGAAAACTCCGTCGTACGTACGTACTCTACGTACGCTACGTTACGTAGTAGGTACTCGGGACAGAACGTAGGACATGCGCATAGCGCGAAATAATCTTTACACCTGTTGAATAACGACACCTCTTCGTCCAACGAGTGAGACAGAGACAAGGAGAGGAAGAAGGAGATATAGAGAGTGATAGAGAAAGAGAGAGAGAGAGAGAGAGAGAAGAAGAGGTAGCACACACACACATACACATATACTTCCGCCTTCGTTCCTTATATATATTACTCTCTCTCTCCCTCTCTCTCTCTCTCTCTCTCTCTCTCTCTCTCTCTCTCTCTCTCTCTCTCTCTCTCTCTCTCTCTCTCTCTCTCTGGGCACATATCTCCTCGACGATTATAAATACACACACATTGGACACGTAGGACACGTAGATACACAGATATAAACGCGTATGTATTATACGTAAAGTACACACAAGGTAAAACGCACTGTCATCGATTCACGATTTAGAGTCGATCGGGATAGGTTCTAAGGGACCCTAATAAAGGGCGTGTAAACGCTTATACAATGTAAGGTGCGAATCCGACGTTAGTGAGTACTGTAAGTAACTATATATGTAATAACGGATGATAAATACGTGTTCGGGTTGTTCCTTAGGGTGTTAGCAAGAGCACACCTCATAGCAGTTATAATACGTACGTAACGTACTACACAACGTATCTATCAATACTTATATATAGACCTGTGCGATCGTTACCTAATGTTAACTAGCGCTTATCGATCATCGTACGGAACCGGTGTTTTCGATCATTTTCGATCGTGCGTTATCGATCGTGTCACTCTTTCAAATATAATATCTCTCGGACTTCAATTTTTGACGATATTCGTTTGACGCGAACGCGATCGGACCGACTTATTCGAGCTCGTTTTATCGGGATGGGAAACAAAAAGAGGAAAAGGAAGAAGAAGAAAAGAAAAGAAAACGAACGAACGAATCTACGATCGAAAAACTCATTCCCATTATTCGTACGATCATTCATTATATCATTATACTTTACTCGTAGTTTAGTACTATGTCCCACCCACGCACCTTCTAATTGATCATTTCTAAGGATACGCTCGTTTCTTCAGATCTTACGAAATATTTTATTTGCGTGCGCGGGTTTTGGGTCTCAGAGTGTCGTCGTCGTCGTCGTCGTCGTCGTCGGTAAGAGGATAAACAAAAAAAAAAAAAAAAAGAAAACTAAAAAAAAAAAAGGGAAATTCGTTAGAAAGTAGAGTTTTAATTAAATCGTAAAATAAGTCACACTATGAACGGGGCGCGCGCGCGAGGGTCTCTCGCAACGTTAAACCAACGGCAGAGCGCGAGCAACGGGCAAACGATTGGGACGATAATAACGCAAGAGCCGTTACGTAAAGAAAAATTGTTAGACCTTATACTACGAGGCGTGTTACGGTAGTGAGATATCACGGAACAATCGATTAATGACCAATTAAAAAGCTAACATTTATATTTTCTCTTCTTTCCTTCCTTCCTTCCTTCCTTCCTTCCTTCCTTCCTTCCTTTCAATCTTTCCACCCTCCATTTTTTCTCCTCTAATTCTTTTTTTCATTTTTATTTTATTTTCATTCGATATCGATCATAACGCGTCTTCGATAACTCGCCTTCGTATTATATTTTTTGTAAGGAGCAAAAGTGAAAGAGAGAGAGAGAGAGAGAGAGAGGGAGAGATGAAGAAAGATAGAGAAAGATGATCGTTTGAAATTTTGAACGCGGCCATTACAGCAGTCGTAACGAGGAGCGAAATTCCTCTCTCTCTCTCTCTCTCTCTCTCTCTCTCTCTCTCTCCCTCTCTTTCTCTCTAATCTTCTCTCTTTCTCGGCAAAAGGAAGGAGTTAGAGAAAGAAGCCGCTCTATGTTGGCCAAGACTGTACGCGCCTGTCGTCGCTCGTCGTCGTTGTCGCTTGTCGTCGTTGTCAATTCTGGTGCGTAGTATGCGAATACTAAAGAGTGAGCGAGAGAGAGAGAGAGAGAGAGAGAGAGAGAGAGAGAGAGAGAGGGTGGAAGGGAGGTTGAATAAGAAACATTGGTTTAACCAATGGTCGCGCACGATGAGGGGGCACGACCGATACCACACAGTGCTTACGTCGCAATTGTACTCGTTCTCTCTCTCTCTCTCTCTCTTTCTTTCTTTCTCTTTCGCTCACTCATATCACACGTATATACATACCATGTATAAACAGACAGACCGACACAAACGCGCGCACACACACACCATTTCTGCCTACTCGCGCGCAGAGAACGTGTTGCGTACGTATCGTGAAGATATCCAAGAGAGTAGCAAGTAGCTCCGTTTCGTCTTCCTCGTCGAATTTCCTGGCACGTGCATATGTCCGTCCTTCTCTTTATACATCTCTTTTCTCTTCTCTTCCTTTCCCTTCTACTACTACTACTACTACCTACTACTATTACTACTACTACTACTATTATTAATACTACTACTTCTTCGCCAGTCACCGATCGTGTGCGCCTACACTTAACTCGAGTCTACTTGCTTGCCCGCCTCCTTAGGGTCAAAGTCAAGCCCCGCGAGCTATCGCGGCTGAGCCATTCAAGGAGAATGTCCAGGGTGTTCTCGAAATAATAATAATTATTTATTTCGAAGTAGGTAAGCTATATATATAGATAGATATATGCGTGTGTATGGGTGTATATCTATGGCAATCGACTGGTATTAATTATCTAATGATTTTAACGAAGTGAGGATACAACGTTCGCAATTAAAATATCTTTTCCAGATGATCTGATGAATCATATATATATATATATATATATATATATATATATATATATATATACATGAATGTAAAAATCTTTTTACGGAACGTTTCCACAAAAGCGTTGTGGACTCGTTACTTTAATCGCTTTCTCTTTCTCTCTCTTTTCTCTCTTTTCGCCTCGAATACTGCTTTTCACGTAAAGAGAAAAAGGAGAGAGAGAGAGTGAGACAAAGAGAGGGGTGGAGGGGCTTTTATTCTAATTAGCAAACGAATGCCCGAGGGAAGTGAGCTGCTGCGTTTCTATGTTGCAAAGCAAAACAGTCGAAAATATTATATGATAACGTCCTCGAGTAAAACGAATTGGACAACACGATTGTATTGTCGGGGATCTACATTACTTAGCTGTTTTAAAAATAGATAGATTTCGACGACGTGCGTATATAACCGCGGTCTTCTGTTTGAAATGCTATGTAAAAAAAAAAAAGAGAGAAAGAGAGAGAAAGAGAGAGAGAGAGAGAGAGAGAGAGAGAGAGAGAGAGAGAGAGAGAGAACACGAAAATGAGAAAAAGAAGGAACAACAAAAAAAAACTATATATATATATATGTTGGAAATGTCACGTTGAAAGGTATGATAATTTAAAATAACATTTATCGCGCTACAGAATGATAAATCATGACAGTCATATAAGGTCGCCATATGATCTCTGGAATTCTTATAATATGTAAATTATACGATACGATAAGATGAATTACAATTCTATTCCGAAGATTTATAAGGTAGTTTTCTTCTTCTTTTTTCTCCGTGTTTTTTTCTCTCCTTCTCTCTCTCCCCCTCTCTCTCTCTCTCTCTCTCTCTCTCTATCTATCTATCTATCTCTGTCTGTTCGTCTCTTTGAAATCGATGACTATCGACTGTCGTTTCTTGAATTCATTTTGTTTTCAACGACGTCATTGAAGTTATCGTTGAAATCATCGGGACGTGGCACTACTTACGCGCCTCTTTTACGATCCGTCTCGGATCCCAACATCATTCGGTGTTACTCGGATAGAATCGGTCATCATCGAGAAACCTCGTCTCTCGGTGCCGTGCCTTACCGAGCTTTACCGAGGCTTTACCGAGCTTTACCGAGCCGAGCCGAACCGCGAGCCTCCTATATAACACACGCGACGGAGTTTTGTTATCCAACAAGTGGCGCGAATAAGAAGGTGACGAGGACGCGAAGAAGAGACGAGGAGGCACGGTTTTTTCTAAACTTAGCTCTCCCTCTCTCTTTCACACACACACACACAAAGATCGACCTCTTAAAAACGTATCTTCGCTTTTATGGCTGCCCATCGACAACGACAACGACAACGACAACAACGACGAGATAACGATAACGACGATGATAACGAACAACGATGACAATAATCAATAATGATCGACGATGAACGGGATCATCCTCGTGATTACTCGTATACGCCTTTGGTATCTCTACGACGATCATTTTTTTTTTTTCTATGTTAACTTAATAATCCGAAACTATTTGATTCTCCAATGTTTCCGATCGAGAAATACTCGGTTCGATTTGTAAAAGCTTGTGTTTGCCGTTACGTAAGATTATCGAGCGCACACTAAAGATCACGAGCCAACGGCTAACGTTTTTCGAACGCGTTATCCGTCGTCGTATCTCCTTGGGAAAGTTTTCCTGCCATTTTTCCTGCCTTCATTGATCTCATTTAATAACTACGGAAATCTTAACTGTATCGTAAGTACGCGTGTATTCGTTTGTGCACACAAAAAACACACACATATCAGATAATTTTCGATGTTTCGTTTCTTTCGACTTTTTTTTTTAATCCCTTTTCTTTTCTTTCGCCCACAACTTTATTATCGAATTATGATTAGAAACGTTTAAACGCGCCGAGCTTCGATAAAGCGATTTACGTTACGCGATTACAGGATGAAATCTTTAAATTGTTCTCTATATTTAATTGAATGACCATTCCCCGTTGAACGTTTCAATCAATACGTCTAATATAAGTAGCCGGTAATGGTAAGTGATCGAGAGAACTTAGTTTCTTTATTTCCATAGTTTAGCAATATAGATGTATCGCAGTTAGATAAGGTTGACAACGTTTGCACAGCGTACGAGAGTATAAGAGAGAATAAAAGCGTGCGAGAGAGAGAGAGAGAGAAAGAAAGAGAGAGAGAGAGAAAATAAATTTTCCATATTTTTCTCTCGTCAACTTTTTGCACTATGATCTTTCATTCCGTATCATAATCATCGTCGAAGTTACGAACGATACGTGTGTAGTACGTGTGCAGTACGTGTGCAATACGTTTAATGTAGTCCGATGAATTGTGTGCTGCGCGTAAGTATGTCTCTCACTCTCTCTCTCTCTCTCTCTCTTTTTCTGTATGAGCATAAAAGAGAGAAAGACAACGTTGTCTATTGCGCCTTATACCAACAGTTATAAGGATAACCTATGATCCGTGAGTAGTATAGCGATTCTCCTTCGAACGACTCCCTCGTAGCCGTTGCGATCGTGCATGCGTAATCGCAAATTATCATCGCGACATCGAGGCTTGCGCAATGATTACGTTCCCGATTTTATTTAATCTATCATACGTACATATAAACGTATTATGGTATACCAACAACAAACGAACATTACTTTCGTTACTTTCTTTTAATTCCTCTTCGATCGCTCACGTAGAAAAGAACGAAAATGTTGGTTCGACGAAAAAGAAAGAAAGGAAGACGGAAAGAAAGAAAAGAAGAAAAAGTAGTAAACAAACAAAGATATTTGCGAGATCGTAGTTGTTGTGGTGGGTGGTGGTCGTGGTCGTGGTTGTGGTTTAGCAATATCTTTTCTTGACGTGCTTGCCACCTTGCGAGTTATTTTCGAGTACGATACGAGCGAGTATCGGGAAGGAGTGAGTTAAAAAGAGTGAGAGAGAGGGTGGGAGGGAGGTCGAACGCGTTCTAAAAATAAACGACGAGCACATTGCGGGCCATTTTATTCGGTGTGCGAGCAAAGTGAGTTAGAGCTGGCTGGCTGGCTGGCTAACTGGCTAGCTAACTAGCTAGCTAGGTAGCCTAGCTAGGTTGCTAGATAGAGCTCTATAGCTAGCTCTGGTTGGCTAGAGTTAGTCGCAGATAGATCGCTTTTTTTTTCCTGTGTAGGTGGTCGTAAGGTCGTATTCGCGATGTCTGAACGTTTATGCTACATTGTGGCGCTTTAGATTCTATTTTTGGTTTGTTTTGTTTTGTTTCGGTTTTGTTCTATTCTTTTCTTTTTCGTTATTCTTTCTTTTGGTTTCTTTTTTATTTTTATATTTTTTTTTATTTTCCTACAACGGCGCAATAAATAAAGCATATCAAGTACCGACGAGTGCTTTAGTTCGCGATACGATCGATCTCGCGGATATAATAACTCTGGTCGTTGGTGCGTCGTCGAAATTAAAAAAAAAAAAAAAAAAAAAAAAAAAAAAGAAAAAAGAAAAAAGAAAAAAAGGACAAAAATAATAAAAGCAAAAACAAGCTTATTTATCCGCGAATAATCTTTCCAGCAAATGTATCCTCTGGCAAATTATCCGGCAAATTATTCCGCCTACCGATCCCATACGATTTTTCGTTTCATTTTTAATGCGTCGAAATATAATAATAATAATAATAATAATAATAATAATAATAATAATAATCATTAAGAAAAATAAATAAATAAAATAAACAAATGAAAACGAAACAAAAATCATTTTTAGATCGTAAATAATCGAATCGCGAATAAGAACGAATAATAAATTCATTTTATTCGAACGACAATATCTAATTTTTAGACGTGGCTTGTTTCGAACGTTATCATTCCCCTCCAGGCCCTCTCCAGCCCCGATGATCTCGTAAGCATTCGTTTCGTAGGCTTCCTTAACTTATTGTAAAGAGAAAGGGGCATTTCTCTTCTACGTCGTTTCATATGTCACACGTCGATGACTTTGTTTTCTCGAAGAGTCGAGGTTGGTAATAATACGTAAGATACAACAAGTCAGGTCCCACTCCTCTTGTTGTTCCCGTCATCTCTCGTCTCTCAAAATTGAAAGATATATTGCTACCCGTTTGTGACCCGTCGCCGATGAAAATTTATTCCATTTCGAATTCAAACGAACTCGATCGTCTCTCTCTCTCTCTCTCTCTGTCTCTCTCTCTCTTTCTCTCTATAGTACCTTATCTTCGTCCCTTCCGTTGCGTAACAGAGATCCTTCCCTTTATATTATTTAGTTCTGGAGTAAAACAAGAAGAGAAACAAAGAAAAAGAAAAGATAAGGAGGTAGAAAAACGAAAAATAAACAAACAAGAACAAATGGGAATTAAAAGAAAAAAAGTGCATAAGAAGGAAAATGAAATGACGCCGTAGAGGTGGACTGGGGAGGAGGGGTGGGTGCGCGCGCGCTTGTGTGTGCGATCATCCAAGCCACGTGTACGACCTTCGATCTTCGATTTAATTTTATTCCCTTATATATATATATATATATATATATATATATATATATATATATATATATATATCACACATAATATACCTGTTAAACTTCGCGAACCAGCGGAAGTTGTCGTCGTTTTGTCGTGAGTAGGTAGGTAGGTAGGTAGGTAGGTAGGTAGGTAGAGTAGGTAGAGTAGGTAGGTAGATAGGTAGATAGGTAGGTAGAGTAGAGTAGAGCGTCTTTGAAGCGTCGTTTCTCAAAATATCCTCGCGGTTGTCGTCGCCGAGTTCTCTCTCTCTCTCTCTCTCTCTCTCTCTCTCTCTCTCTCGTACACTCGTCGTCGTGTTTCGCGTTCGACCGAGATTATGCGCATTATAATCCTTTGTGTTTCTCTGCTAAACTATGCGACGCAAGTTTCTCTCTCTCTCTCTCTCTCTCTATCTATCTCTTTTCTTTGCGTGCAACATGCACGCGCAACCCTGACGCATCTCGTTATCCTTTTTCCTTCTTTCTTTCTTCTTCTTCTTCTTTTTTTTTCCTCCCCTCGTCGTACTCTTTCCTCCTCGCGAGTTACCAAGTAAGAAGAGGAGGCATCATCCTCTTATTCGCTATCGAAGCGTATCTCGTTCGTATGAGCAGCAACGTTATGTTAGAAAGATATATATCGCCGAACGAGACCGTGTTCCGATGGCGGCATACGCCCCGTATCTCGCTAAAGTATAACATCCTGGATCACTGTATTTTTCTTTTTCTATTTCTCTCTTTCCTTTCTTTTTTCTCTTTTTTCTTCTTCTTTGATCTTTACTTCTCCTCCTCCTCCTCCTTCCTTTCTTTCCTCTTCTTCTTTGTTCGTTTCTTTTTTGTTTTTTTTTTTTTTTCCTTTTTGCAAGGAGAAATCTCGAAACATATATCGGCGCGTCATCGATGCTGCATCGGGAATTTTCATTTCCTCCTTCGCCCTCCTTCCCCCTGCCCCCTGCCCCCTGCCCCCTGCCCCCCCTCCTCCTCCTCCTCGGCACTATCACCAACTCCGAAAACCCCAGAGCGTAGGATTTGTTTAATTTTTCCTTCGATCCCGATCGAGATAATTCTTCGAAATTCTCGAATTTTCTTTCTTTCTTTCTTCTCTCTCTCTCTCTCTCTCTCTCTCTCTCTCTCCCTCTCTCCGCGTCTTTTTTTTTCCTTGTCACTTTTTCTCCTCTCTTTTTTTTTTTCCCTCTTATCGGCCAATAGATATCGATTATCGACAATTCGACTCGACCTTCGAGCTCTTTCGTACGAGCCAAAAAATGAGTTTATCGAGATACATTAAGAGAGGACAAAAAGAGAAAAAGAAAGAGAGAGAGAAAATGAGAAAAAAGAAAGTAGATAAAATAAGAACGATTAACTTTTTTCAAGTTAATTTTCCAATAAATTTTGTCGTCGCCTAAACAGAAAAATCACTTTCTCTCTCTTCATCTCTAACGCAATCTCGCACGCAAACACAGACGCAATCTTTGAGCCGTTCATTTTGTCATCTTTTCTCGTTATTTTTCATTCTCCGAAGTAGTAGTCACGTGCGATCAGCGCGTGGATTCACGAGAGAAAGCTTTCGCCTACGTTCAACCCCGCTTTTATCACGTGACGTAACGAGATTTACGATTCTCAGACGCGCTTTTAACTTGGAGATATCGGGAGCTTGTCTATGCTATGCGCGCACGTTGCGTAACACAACAGGGAGGGGGTGGGGGGAGGGCGAGATGGGGCGAAGCGTTTAGGATTTTCAATCTAACGAATATAATTGACAACTATTCTGTAGCCCCACGTTCTTCGTCGATTTTCAAAACTCCTGATTTTTTTCTTTTTTCTCCTTTCCTTTCTTTTCTTTTCTTCTCTTTTCTTTTCTTTTCTTTTCTTTTCTTTTCTTTTCTTTTCTTTTACGTCGTATGGACGAACGAACGATCGAGTGCGCGTCCTCTTATCGGGATCTTCAACCTTTGCAATACTAAATAAGATACTGCTCGATTTTCTCTCTCTCTCTCTCTCTCTCTCTCTCTCTCTCTCTCTCTCTCTGTCTGTCTGTCTCTCTCTGTCTCTGGTGTTAAAGTCATAATTATGACTCGATAAATGCAACGATTGATTTCTTTTTATCATACCTACCAATTAGATTCGATGCAATTCCGACGTCTATCGAAATGAAACGAAAAGGAAATAACGTTGTCTTTCTCTCTCTTCTCTCTCTCTCTCTCTCTCTCTCTCTCTCTCTTTTTCTCTCTCGATCGATCGATCGATCGATCGTCTAATCGTTTCTATGGAATATTTTAATAGAAAAAGATTCTTCCACGTAAGATCGTGCAAAAAGAAGGGAAAGAGAGGTTACGAGTTTTATAAATTTTTACTTTTGAAACGTTACTTCCAATGTTGACAAAATACATATACATATATATATATATATATATATATATATACACACGCACACACACGTATACATATATACACACATACATACATTTTTATTCATAATGAATTTGTCGATACAGTGCGTGAAACGTGCTGGGATTTACTACGTACATACACATATATCATTGTGTACGTGTGTATATATACAACCCACACACACACACACACATACACATAAGTACACGAATGTGTATCCGATAAAAGCGTGTTGACGCGATATTAGTAGTAGTAATAGTAGTAATAGTAGCAGCAGTCGCAGCATTGTTTTCTTTTCTCTCTCTCTCTCTCTCTCTCTTTCTCTTACGACATGCACCAAAGGAAAACAAAAAAAATAGAAAAGATTTTTTCCTTTTGTCCATTCTCTATTCCATCCTTTTTTCTTCTCTCTCTCTCTCTTTTTTTTTTTACTTCTTCTTCGAACGTCGCGTTGTAATCGTCGAGCGGTTAGCACAACGTTATCGTTTCGGCTTTATCGCATCGAAGATAATCTTTGGCGGATTTTTCATTCGGAAGTTATCGGTCGTCGTTACTCTCTCTCTCTCTCTCTCTCTCTCTCTCTCTCTCTCTCTCTCTCTCTCTCTGTCTCTCTCGTAAAGTGCGATATGGCAAATTTATTAGATTAGGACAACAACGACGATGGCAACGGCGACGACGACAACGAACGGACAATCGAATGGACGGATCGGATCGGATCGGATCGGATCGGATTGGATCGGATCGGATCGGATCGGATCGGATCGGATCGGGTCGGGTCGGGTCGGGTCGGATCGGATCAATCGGCACGGACGGACGGACGGACGGCCGCGAATGTAGCCGCCGAAATACGATGTATCTACGAAAGCACGCATCATTCTTTCGTGTAACTCATTTTGAAATTTTAGTGTCACTTTTGTATGTTTATGCGACACAGACATATATATATATATATATATATATATATATATATATATATATATAGAGAGAGAGAGAGAGAGAGAGAGAGAGAGAGATGAGTTATCGCGCGGTGTTACCGGGCGCTTTATCGTCTCGCTCTGTTTGACGTCGCTTATTGCTCGCGACGCAGATACAATGAGATAGAGAGAGAGAGAGAGAGAGAGAGGAGAGAGAGAGCAATAGATTGCAATAGTTATAAAAATGATATTGGAAGAAAGTAATTAAGTACAAATGTTATGTACGTACGTACGTACGTACGTATGTTTTGTATGTACGTATACAAGTATTGTACATGTGTGTACATAGATTCACTCGAGAACTCTCTGGTATTTACTATAAAATATAACTATATACATTCCCTACTTCGATACTATTAACGAGGGAGGGAAGGATCCATGATTACAAACTTACGGAACTTCGTAAATTATTTTTCGATTCGTTTTTTATTTCTTTCCTTTCGTCTCTCTCTCTCTCTCTCTCTCTCTCTCTCTCTCTCTCTCTTTCTCTCTCTTTCTCTATCGTTCTCTCGTTCTTTCGTTCGATAGCTAATGTTTTCCAACTAATCAATAGTCGATTAGAAATCACGTGGTGATTAAAATCAAATTACATATTTCAATCGAATCTAACAATTTGTATAAGCATATATGTATACACACACACACACACACACACACACACACACACACACACACACACACACACATATATATATATATATGCAAGCGCACGCACGGACAATTATTGTGCGTCCAATATATGCGATCGGAAATCGATGAAAAAAAAAAAAATATATAAAAATAAAAGAAAATTTGACTTATATTGAATATATATAAAACAGATGTCTATTTGTCATTGGGAAAAGAAAGAAAACAAAAGCCAAAAGACAAAAAGTGAAAAACCAAAAAGATCAAAGAAAAAAAAAAAGGGGGGAAAGAACAGAACGTAGAAGTACTGATCATCGAGGACGACGTTGTCGTCGTAGACGTAGAAGAGTATCGTCGAATTTGCTCCAATGAGCCTGACGGTTTTTCTTTTTCTCTTTCTCTTTTCCACTTAAACATACGAAAAAGTTTCGTAAAGAGAACTGGACGGACGGATGAATGGGCAGGAGGGGAAAAGGAGGAGGAGGAGGAGGAGGAGGAGGTTGAACGCGCGTGTATATATGTATTACGCAACGTAGTTCGCAATGCTTGTACTATATCGTACCGTTCGAAGGAGGATGAGAAAAAAGAAAAAGAAAGAAAGAAGGAAAAAAAACGAAAGAATGAGAGAGAGAGAGAGAGAGAGAGAGAGAGAGAGAGAGAGAAAGGAAGAAAGAATGAAGAAGGAGAAGAGAGGGAGGGAGGGAGGGAGAAAAAAAATTATGTTCTTCCCGAAGTCGCGCGGGGCCTATCAGCGGCCGCACATGAAGAAACACATTTATGCGACCTTCGCTGCTCGTTTTATGTACGAGCCGAATGTAAATTGCGTCAAGGGCCAAGATTCCAAGGGCGTCGTGTGATTGTGTCCACATTGCTTCTTCCACCTCTCTCTCTCTCTCTCTCTCTCTCTCTTTCCTGTTCGTTACACGTGCTGGTGCTGGTGCTCGTTCTGGTACCGGGTACTGGTACCGATACTTGTATTGGTACTGATGACGCTTGGTGCCATTGCCGTTGCTGCTACCGCTTGTACCGTCTGGTGGTACTGCTGGTGCTGCTGATGCTGGTGCCGATACTTGATGCCGATGCTTGTGGTGGTATAGCTGTTACTCGTTTCCCCCCTCCCGTCCCTGCCCCTGGCCCAGCCACTGCCTCTGCCGAGCCTCTCACGACCTTGTACCTTGTTTGAACGAGGTCGCTGGCCCCATGACGACCAGCTTTCGCTTCGTAGAAAATGAGAACCCCGGTTCTCTCCCGTTCGATGGCCCTTAAACGTCTCCTCCCTCCTTACTTCCCTCTCTCCTTCCAGCTTTTCAAATGGTCCGATTTCTCTCCCTCTCTCTCTCTCTCTCTCTCTATCTATCTATCTATCTATCTCTATCTCTTCTTACGTTCTCTTATCGTCGATCGATTAAGGTAATGAGAGCTCCGTTTTTCTTCTTCTTTTTTTTATT
>OU964965.1:7304463-7309463 GCA_918808275.2 Dolichovespula sylvestris
GTTAATTTTGTAATAATTCTTTTTTCTATCGTTACAATCATTATAGTTTTTTTTTTGTTCTCACAATTTTTTTTTTACGCGTATCCTATCCCCACACCCGACGCGTGCCTATTGAGATCGGAATACGGGCTTTCACGCTGAGCGTACGTAAAACGGGAGATAGATGGAGGAGGGGTTAGGGGTAGGGGTAGGGGTAGGGGTAGGAGTAGGGTGTAAGGGGTGACGGTGGTGGTGGTGGTGGTGGTGGCGGGAAAAGGATGTAGGGAGCACGAGTCGAAGCATGGGACGGGGAAAGGGAGGAAGAGGTACCTCGGCTCGAATGGGCAACTTGTTGCATTTCGTCTGGGATCTCTCCAATAATATACTATACTGCCAAGGAAAATCCCCCTCCTTACCCCCATATATTCCTGCTACTGTTCTATTTCGAAGCATTACGCGTTCTTTCACCGCATCTTCATATAAGAGAAATTCTCTCTCTCTCTCTCTCTCTCTCTCTCTCTCTCTCTTTCCTTGATCCTCTTCGACTAAGTTATTTAACTCCGCGAGCTATAATATTTTTAAGAGAGATCGATTAGGAACAAAGCGATTCGTTCTTATTAACCTTAATCTAAATTTTCTTCCTTGTTCCCGCGTTTCTTTCTTTCTTTTTTTTTTCTTGTTTTTCCTTTTTAATATTCATTATTAGTACAATGAATACGAGAAAACGAAGGGTTTGGGAGGAGATTATTTCTAAAGATCACGAAGACGTTCGTTCGTAATAAATAAATAGATGGATAGATTGATGGACGCTTATGGTTTTTTAATGTTACGATTCGAATATTCTTTGGGGAAATAAAAAAAGAAAAGAAAAGGAAGGAAGGAAGGAAGGAAGGAAGGAAAAGACCGTTGACCGGAAAGAAATGCTTGTTTTCTTTTTTTTTTTTTTTTTTTTCACAAAAGAAGTTACTCAATCCGAAGACAGAGAGATAGATAGATAGAGAGAGAGAGAGAGAGAGGTAATTGAGAAAATTGCTGCCGTTCGAAGATTCGATTCGTACGATTCCGATAAAAAGAAATTCCACTGAGTGAGGCATTAGTTAAAAAAGAATGGGATCATCGGTGGGAGTGTTGGTAGAGAAAGAGAGAAAGAGAGATAGAGAGAGAGAGAGAGAGTTTACTCATTGCTCGAGATCACGAGTAACGAGAAGAGCGTGCCGCTAGGAGCTCGTTTCCTGGCAAAAGTCGTGAAACGCGAATCGTTCGAGTCGGTGTAGTGGGTAACATGTTTTTGAGCCAACTGGGTTGCGTCCAAAGCGGCGAAACCTTCGGCTTGTACTAAGAAAGAAACGGAGAGAAGGCTTGAAGAAAATTATCGCCCGATAACAACCTCTCCTCTCATTCCTTCTCTCCTTCTCTCTCTCTCTCTCTCTCTCTCTCTCTCGCTCGCTCGCGCGCGCGCGCGTTCTCTTTTCTTTTAACTATCTTCGAATCACACGGTAACAGAAGTGGCCCGTTAGAAGAGAACTGGCTAATCGAAGAGACTATTTCCCTCTCTTTTTCTCTTCGCGTAAATTGAAAAACGAAAGGGCGTTCTCTCTCTCTCTCTCTCTCTCTCTCTCTCTCTCTCTCTCTTTCTGTCTTTCTCCTTCCTCCTTTTTATTCTTTTTCTTCTTATTTTTCTTCTTTTTCTTTCCCTCGACTGGCAACATTCCCGAGCGATGCGAGAAGCGGATTTCTCGTTTTTCCGTCTTCGAAAGAGAATATTTCTTTCTTGCTATTAGTTTGCTAACTCTCTCTCTCTCTCTCTCTCTCTCTTTTTCTTTTTTTCTTTCTCGTCGATTCCACCAACAAACGGCAAGGATATATTTTATATTTTCATCCTATTTCGCGTGGATACGTTCAATGAGAGAGAGAGAGAGATAGATAGATAGATAGATAGATAGATAGATAGAGAGAGATAGAGAGAGCGACCTTGTCCAGTCATCGGCGTTGCAAATTTTCGATGACTCAGACTGATCCCGGAATTCGATCTTCGACCGTAAATAGGGGAGGGATTATTTTGGAAAATAAAAGTAAAGAATTTTCATTTAAATATAGACCAGAATGAGGGACAGAGAGAAAGAGACAGACAGACAGACAGACAGACAGACAGACAGATAGAGAGAGAGAGAGAGAGAGAGAGAGAGAGAGAGAGAGAGAGAGCACGAGTTTAATCCCACACTCGAATTAATGAACATATGTATCTGCATTTTTTTTTCGTTCGCTTATACGTGCCTATATCTTCTACTAAAAAAAAAAAGTTACTAATTATATATTACTCCGATCTCTCTCTCTCTCTCTCACACTCACTCTATCTCTATCCCTATCTATCTATCTGTCTTTCTTCTTCTCGAATTTGTATAGTACCGTTAACTAAACGACGTAGAATATTTATAATTAACTTAAATTCAATTTCCCATGAGCCCCTTTTTAATTTCATTTAATTAGCCAAATGCAATAGGAGCGTATAACGTTCCCGTATAATACATACGCCCTTATTTTCCCGTTTTTATCTTTTATTTATTGTTATCATCCTCCCCGTTGTATCGTTGCCGTTTTATTTCTATCCCGAAAATGCCTGACGATATTTCGAAACGATCCTTTTTTCTTTTTTTTTTTTTTTGTGCAAAACAGACGAGAATTACGCCGCCGCCGTCGACGACGACGACGACTATAGCGATACGCGATCTCGTTTTGTTAAATTAAAAAATTTTTCTATAATCCATATGCGTTTCTCTATATCCATGTAAGTTCGCTAGCGCGACGTTTGTGCTCCCTTTTCGTGTCTTCTCTTTTTTTCCTTTACAGAGTTTATCGTTCATATCCTCTTTTTTTTTCCTCTGTTACAGGTGAGTTGAAAGAAAGGAGGCAAAGATTTACTACTTCTTTTTTTTTTTTTTATTTTTATTTTTATTTTTTTTTTTTTTCTTTAATTCTTCCATCGGTCGTGCAGTCCGTTTCGATCGGCGAACGTAACTTCCAAGGTAACGAAAAATTATTTTAAATCAAATTCAACGTTATCCATCGGGGGCCTGGGGTGTTGTAGAGTGGAGATGGGGGTTTATCTTGACGTTCGTTAATCTTACTATTGTATGCTCGTATCTTCGAGAAGAAACGTAGAGAGAGAGAGAGAGAGAGAATATGCACGCTACGGATGCGTAATGTGCGATAATCTACGAAACGATAAAGACGAAACAAAACGAAAAAACAACAACGACAACGACAAGGACATGAAGAAGAAGAAGAAGAAGAAGAATAAGAAGAAAATAAAAAAAATATTTGTCCAAGGAGTGACGAGAGAGATTCTTTATAAATACTAGACGCCAACGACGTAGTTAGTGTACATGCAAGGTATTCAATAAATTAATCGAGGGTAAGGGAGATAGGAACGAACGCCGGGGGCTGAGGGGAGGGTGTGAGCGTGGTTGCTGGAGGGATGGAGGATATATATATATATATATTTTTTTTTTATATCCCTCTCTCTCTCTTTTTTTTGTCCACGAGAGTTGATACTACTCTACGGTCGAGGACCAAGTGAAAAATAGAGGAGCGAAGAGAGGAATGGGTTATGTCGAACGATGGTGGTTGATAATAGCGTGACGATGGATATTGGTGATAGTGTGTGTTTGAATATGTGTGTGTGTGTGTGTGTGTGTGTGTGTGTGTGTGTGTGTGTGGACTTCGAAAGGATCGATTTTTCCGCTTTTCCTTTTTCTCTAGGGGGAGGGGAAGAGGCAAAGGTGTCTCCGGTTATTTAACGTTCGGCTCGTTCGTTATTGGCTCGTAGTACGCGTTCGTTGTGTTCGCACAATTGCACGAAAGATATCGTTCCCTCTTTCGTTTGTGCGCTCGATTATTCGTCGCTTTAACGTGTGCGCTCCCCCCCCCTCTCTCTCTCTCTCTCTCTCCATATATCTCTATCTAGCTCTCTCTTTCTCTCTGTCGATGGGACGTGCTCTCTCGATCGATGTAATTTCACGGTTCTGTTTCATGCAAAGCGTAAATGAACGAACGAGCGAGCAAGTTTTTCGAAAAAAGATCCTTCGTCTGGGTTGCCATGTTATAAAAAGAAAGAATTGTCTTAATACGAGACACACACACACACACACACACACACACACTCTCTCTCTCTCTTTTTATCTATCTAACTATCCACCTATCTCTTCTCTCTCTCTCTCTCTCTCTCTCTCTCTCGGATTTGCTCTCGAAAAAAGCTTTCGCTCCCGCACCTTCCTTTCCAATTTTTTTGCTCGTTTTCCTATTTTTCCTTTTTTTCTTTTTCATTCCTTCCTCCTCCTCCTCCTCCTCCTCCTCCTCCTCCTCCTCCTCCTCCTCTTCTTCCCCCTCCCACCCCTCCCCCCTCCTTTGCCTTTTCCTTTTTCTTCTTTTTTCATTTTCTTTTTCTTTTTCTTTTTTTTTTTTCCACCCATCCCTTTCGTCGTTGTTATTAAAGAGCGCTAGGCGAATCAATTTCGACGTAGAGGTGGAGAAAGCTAATAGGCAAAAAGTGCCGATGACGAGCGTTGGTGCGCGTTAATGAGCGGCGATAATGAATTCGTCGACGTTCGATTAGTGTTTCCTTTGAAGGGCTATTATATATCCCCACGACGATATATTTTCTCGACAATCCACTCAACCAGGGGGATGATAATTTATTATAATAATAATAATAATAATAATAACAACAACAATACAATAATAATAATAATATTAATAATAACAATAATAATAATAATAATAATAATAATAATAATAATAATAATGGTGATGGTAATAAATAATATTACTCATTACATTATTTGATTGATATTGTTCGACGTTTAAATATAAATTATTACGCCATTTAGTAGAATCAAATACATATGGAGAGAGAGAGAGAGAGAGAGAGAGAGAGAGAGAGAGAGAGAGATGTGTAGATAGGTAAGGATAAGATGATACGCAGAAAGATATTATTTTTCTATGATGCACGAAATAGCGTTAGA
>OU964965.1:7319463-7321963 GCA_918808275.2 Dolichovespula sylvestris
CGTGCGAAACCCACGCGGCGAAGCGCGCAAAAGGCGCGAACGTAAACGCGAACGAGTGCGCAGCTCGCGATGGGAAATTATGCGTGAACATACAGCATTTAAGTAAATGCAATAACGAGTTTCGAGCCGAGTGAAAGGTGCCTCTCACCACCCACCCCACGCCCCCACCCTACGAGAAGCGCGAGAGACTTTTCCCGCTGGCTATTCCCAACGATTTTCTTTTTTATTTTCCTTTTTCATTATCTCTCCACTTCTTTTTTCTTTTTTCTTTTTCTTCTCACACTTCCTTTTCCCTTTTTCTCTCCTTTTCTCTTCTTCGTCTTCTCCTTCTTTGTTTCCCCATCTCTACCCCTTACTGTTTCCCTCCCTCCCTCACCCTCTAGAACCATCGAAATCGACATCCTTTTTCTCTTCATTTTGTTGGTGTCGTTGTTTTTTTTTCTCTTTTTTTTTTGATCGTTGGTCCTTTTTTTTGTTTTATTTTCTTTTATTCCTTTCTCTCTCTCTCACTCGCTCGCTCGTTAACTCTCTCTTTCATCGAAATACGATTTCGTCGATCGACACTCGGACGCAGTAGAGTAACTTTCCGTGATATCCAACAATTTCAATTAGATATAATAATGCAACAATGTTAGCAGACGAGAGAAATCTCATTGGTTAGTATTATAATATAATCGACAGACTAGTAAATTTTATACTATCGGATAGATAAAATGCAATATTATTATTCTTTCTTTATTACTCTCACACACTCTCTCTCTCTCTCTCTCTCTCTCCCCTTTCCCCCACCCATCCTCCCATCTCTTTCTCTCTTTTTCTCTTTCACTCTACTAGTCGATTTTCGTATTCTCTAAACATCGCTCAAGGTCGTCGCGTGGTGTTCTCGCGACGTAGAAACGCGAGTACCAATATAACAGCGTCTCTAAGATTGTCTCTCTCTCTCTCTCTCTCTCTCTCGTATAGAAATGCGCGCTATCTGTAATTTTATCGTTAAACCAAGAGCGAGAAAGAGATAGACTCTTTGGTGGGATCGCGCTTGGTATTTTCGCCTCTTCTCTCTCTCTCTCTCTCTCTTTCTCACACACGCGCGCACACACACACACACACACACACACACACACACAACCAATCGTACAAGGTCTTGATCCTACGAGATCACCGGCGCTTACGTAGAAGAGGTCAGGAGAATCCGATTGCATTATGCGCATCTTAGTTTAACCAGACGCGACCGGCTTTCGCGAATTTTTTCTTTTTTCCTTCTTTTCTTTTTTTTTTTTTTTTCCTCCCATTCGCGAATTCCTCGAAATTGTCTCCGTCTCCTTTTCTCTTTCTTTCCCTTTCTTCTTTCTTTCTCGTATTTTTTCCTTCTTCTTTCTTGTTTTTCTTTTTTTTCTTTCTTACTTTTTTTCTTCAACAACTCGACTCGTCTTCGTGTCGGTTTATTTCTCTTCTCAACGAAAATATATATGTATATATATATATATATATTTATATATTCGATTTTTTTGGAGTTATTTTCTTTCCTTTTTTTTTGTTTTTTTTTTTTCTTTTCAATCGAAATCTTTCTCCCTCGTCGTTCATTTATCAATTCGAATTAGATTTATCTGTCTCTCTTGACGAACGCGCGTATTTTTTTTCTGTTTTTTTATTTTTTTTTTATTTTTTTTTTTTTACGTATCCACCTGGTTACATCGAAACAATGTGTCGTGTCGTCGTGCCTTTTTAAGATGTCGGAAAATAATTTCGTTGAAATTAATCGAGTTAACTTATCGACCTGTACGTACACATACGACATTGCGAAATATCATTAACGAATTCCGTGAAATTCATTACCGGTCGGTTAGGAAAGTTGCGAAACGGGTGACCAGTCCCAATTCGGGAGGACATATGTAACGTGGTATAGTTGTGTTGGCGCAAATGAGAAGTTGAATTAAGAGCCGTAATTAATATCTCCGCGCTCTGTAATGCGGCATTCGCGCGAAGAGAAAGTATCTAAGCACGTATTTGCGAATACGATTGGAATTTTAGAGAAAACAGTGCGGGGGAAACGTTTTGAACGAGAGAGAGAGAGAAAGAGAGAGAGAGAGAGACAGAGAGAAGAAAAGAACAAGAAAAAAAGAAAAAGAATCTAATTCGACGAGATAATACGCCGAGCCGCGTTATTAACTTTATATTTATATCGATCTAATGATATTGAATCGGTATTAGAAAGGAGAAAAAAAGATTTAATGCAGGGTTGCAATTGGAATGTATCTTTTATATTTTTACTTATTTATTTATTTATATTTTTTTTATTTTTTTTACCCCTGTTTTTCTCCTTCCTTTTTTTTTCTTTTTTTTTTTTATTCTTTTTTTTTTCAGCATAAAACCAGAGCGGTCATAGTAGCGTTTAGAGTTTGTAATCATTTTAACTATTTACAATGTCGGACTAATGCAACGTTATTTATATGTACATATTATATGCGTAAAGATAGATAGGACATATATATATATATATATA
>OU964965.1:7331963-7354463 GCA_918808275.2 Dolichovespula sylvestris
GTTAAATGGGTATTACATGGGTATCATTTTGAAGTCGATGATAACAGTAATAATCGTGCAGGAGCGTTTCCCATCGCATAGCTTTTATATGTTTTGTTAATTGACTGTGCGTGGATTCGTAAATCGTTTGCCGATATTTACTTCCTCGATTGAGAGAGAAATAGAGATATAGATAGATAGATAGACAGAAGGGGATAGAGCGAATGAGAGAGAGAGAGAGAGAGAGAGAGAAAAGAGAAAAGAGAGGAGAAATATAACGGCGCGAACGCATATCGTTTAATTAATTTTTATTCGCTCATTCATACATTTATTCATTCATTCATTCTTTCACTCATTAATCCTAATTGACTTTAATTTCATAATCGATAAGTAGCGACCTCGAAGGGTATAGAAACAGAAGGAAAAAAGTTTCAGATAAATAATATGGATTATTCCGTTTGCGAGAAGGAGAGAGGATAGGGTATAATACTTACGTCAAATCAAAATGAGGAAGGATACTCGAGGGGGAGGGGGTGGGTAGGGGGTAGGAGGGAAAGGTAAAAGGTGTGAAAAGGGGAGAAGGACGTGGCGCACTTGTTGCTCCTTCCGGTTAAAATCGTCGAGATATTCCACCCTGGTGTCTCGCGATAAAACGAGAAAGGGACAAGGGAAATTATATCGCTTTGCTTTTCTTCCTTTTTCTTTCCCATTTTTTTTTCACTTTTTCATTTCTTTTTTTTTTTTTTTGTTTTTGTTCCTCATATCATCCTCCTCTCATCGATTCAGACTTCGTTACGATCTATCGACAACAAGAGAAGAGACGTACTCGGATTTTTGACGAGGTTAACGTTCAATTTGGCACGTAAATATTTTTACAACGTCGAATAATCCCGAGCGCGCATCGCGAAACCTTGAAAGAAAAGTTTTTAACGTGATCGTTCGAAAAAAAAAATCAAGATGGTCGTCGATATTTGATATATCATAATTATAATCATAATAAAAATATATATATATATATATATATATATATATATCTTTTAATGAATAAACAAAGCGAATAACGAAAGGTACGCGGTATTTAAATGGTTTTTAACGGGTATACAAGTTTCGCAGAGGTTTATAGTGAATCGTCGATCGTTTGGTGGTACGAACACGGTGGAAAGAAGAGGAGGAGGAGGAGGAGGAGGAGGAGGAGGAGGGGTGGGAGTGATCAGAGAGGTAGACGGGAAGAGGAGGAGGATGAGGATGAGGGGAGAGGCGGGATCAGTCGGGACGAGGTCGAGGGTGGTGTGCACGATATCGCCGACTAATGAATTTCATTTGATTCGTTGCGAATGCAGAATGGATCGTAATTAGTACGAGCACAAGGAGCGTTGGAAATTTAATCGCGCTTAATTACTGCCGAGCTCTCTCTCTCTCTCTCTCTCTCTTCCGTAGATAGCGTCGATAATCGACTAAAACGTGTCGAATCGGTCAACTTTGTCTCTACGCACTGCTGCGTATATACATATATATGTATGTATGTATGTATGTATGTATGTATGTATGTATGTATGTATGTGTATAGGTAGTTACGTGTACGAATACACTAATACACGCATTTATAGAGAGTATATATGTATATATATATCTATATAGAATCGCATTTATCTCTCGCAATTTCCAACTACAGTGTCTCGGTCTTGTTGATATCGTCGAGAATTTTATTAAATTAATCGCAACGCAGCTGTAGATCAGGCCAAATCCTCGATCCTTCGCTACCCACCCTCCCTCCCTCCCTCCCTCCCTCCTATCCCTCCACGCCCCTATAAGATATGGGAATTCTCGAGAAAAGGTGATCGTAGATAAATCGCATATCCTATTTTCAGAAGGATTAATCGAGAAGACCTGCGGAAGAATATCATCCGTACGGAGAGATGAGTTTTTATATCGGTATATTTTTAATCTATTCGATGAGCTCTCTCTCTCTCTCTCTCTCTCTCTCTCTCTCTCTCTCTCTCACGTACGTAGTTGCATATTAGTAAATTCGAACAAATTGCGAAATGTCACGCGAACACTCGAGGCGTATGAACATAGATACATACGTACGTACGTACGTTGGTTGGTCAGTTAGTTAGGTATATGCTATTATGCTATGTACTACGTACATTATGCACAAATCTATATATACAAATCTAAATCTATATATACATATATATATGTATGTATGTATGTAAGTAGGTACGACGACGAGTTGTAACTTAAATAAGTACAATCCTACTGGACATTTTTATCTTATAAATCGATCGGAACGTTTTTACCTACAATTTTTTTCTCTCTTTATTTATTTATTTATTTATTTTTTTTTTTTCTTTTTAAGCCATGCTTTGCGCCTGTCAATCCGATGATGATTAAAGGATGCGTTATGTAGAGACGTAGAAAAGTACATGTTTATCTCTGTCGATCGTACGTATATGCATTTATGTATTAATGTATACCATCTACGTACGTATGTAGGTATCATATATACGTACGTACGTTAATATACGTACGTATGCAAGTATTATATATATATATATATATATATATATATATATATATATATATATCTATTCGGTACTCTAATCGCGTTTTATAACGCGATAGAGCAATTAACGTTCCCGTATCTTCAACGAATTGATCGACGTAATCTATATAAAATTATCGACGAGGTGGTGCTTGTCAAACATCGGGAGTTTGAACAAACGATTAATAGTATATTGGAGGTGGACAGGAAGAAGGGAAGGGAGGATGGGAGGGAGGGAGGATGGCGGTGGTCGTTAGGATTTCGCACGACCCTTGATCTTTCGTTTAATTCATATTACTTGATCGATCAGAGAAATCTACCATTTAATAGTTACACATTAATCTCTATTATTCTTATTATTATTATTATTATTATTATTATTATCAATTTGATAGTCGTCGAGAGAAGATACGTTAAAATGTTACGTTAAATGTAATCTTTTGGTATCTGTCATTTTCTATTCGTGCCTCGCCTATATAATATCTTACGTAGAAAAACTTTTGGACTCCATGGGTTGGTGGGTGGTCGGTGGGTTGCTGGGTGGGTGGTTATATTTTAGAAGACGATAATCAAACAAAGTCGATCCGACGAGTCGAGACGTTAGCAAAAGCACCCCTCGCTAATGGTTGTAAAGTTTGAATAACGAGCATGTTATGAAGGAATTGTCGGTCGACGATAGAGAGAGAGAAAGAGAGAGAAAGAGAGAGAGGTGAAGAGAGGAGAGGAGAGGAGGAGAGAGTTTTCTTCTCCTTTTTTTTTCTTTCTTCTTCCTTTAACCCCCCCCCCCCTGCTCTTCCAACTCCTTTCCCTCCTTCTTTCTTTCTTTCTTTCTTTCAATACTTCTTTCCTATATCCTCCTCCTCCTCCTCCTCCTCCTCCTCCTCCACCTCCTCCTTTTTCTCCTTCTTCTTCCTCTTTCTTACTCGCATTACTCTAGAATTTTCTTAATCATCGTCCGCGGGCAAAAAAAAAAGAGGGGGTGGGGGTGGGTGGGTGGGCAGATGGGAATTGGCGCAAGAACTCCGCGTTGTTAGCGCTAATTTCTCAACGGTCAAAAGCCAATTAATCAGGAGCCGCTTCATTGAATTATTTCGCACCCCTCACCCCCACTCTCACCCCCGTCTTTAGCAACGTCTTTCGCACCCTTATTCTTATACCTTATTACACGGACGATTTTACTACGTTGGAGAAGTAGTGGCAATAGAAAACCGCCGGTATGGCGGTGGTGATTGTGGTGGTGGTGGTGGTGGTGGTGGTGGTGTGATGGTGGTAGGCGAAGTTTCGGGATAATTTCTCAAGATTTTAAATCTCCGTTTTTTCCCTATTAACTATTTCGCGCGTTAACAAGCCCCCATATTCACGGCTTTCGATACCTTTTCTCGTTTACGTTGGTCCTCGATCGACGCGATTTAAAAATGAGAAAGCGTCACAGATTGGCGGTGGCGGGGGTAGGGGTGGGGGGTGGTCGGGAACGCGTAAGAAATTTTTCTTTACTTTACTTTTCTTTCCTTTTCAATTTTCTTCCTTTATTTTCATTTATTATTTCCTTTTTTCTTTTCACGGGAATATAAGGGTCGTTAAAATAACCACCAGGGTATAGGGTACTCATCATTTTTCTTGACCGATTTAAAAAAGTGACATAGGTAATACAGACACACACACACACACACACAACACGCGCGCGCGCGCGCGCGCACGAACGAACGAACGAGAGATATGTTAGGATAAACTTATGTACCTACGTCATATTAATCCGAACGACACGTGGATGAAAATGTACGCTCGATGAAGCGTCGCTTGAATCGTTTGGATGATGTCACAGGATATATCGGAGATTTTCGCATAAGCCGATCACCGTCCCGTTTTTTCTTTTTTTTCCCCACTACGCAAAAGACAAGAGAGAAAGAGAGAGAGAGAGAGAGAGAGAGAGTATGCGGTCGCTAACGAAATATATCTGATTCTAATTACTGACAAGCTGATAAAGAAAAGACAAAGAGGAATGACGAAAGCGAAGAAGTGAAAACGATTTACGTTTATCATTAACGGTACTCGTCATTTAACGATTAATCCGATTCTCTCGGTCACTCCTATAAATGACATCTTTCGAAATCTTCTTTCTTCCCTTCCCTCCTCCTCCTCCTCCTCCTCCTCCTCCTCCTCCTCCTCCTCCTCCTCCTCCTACTTAACCAACACTTTCGGACGACGAAACGACCAACACTTTTCGTTCGAATCTTTCGATTTTCCATGCTCTCTCTCTCTCTCTTTTTTCCATTTCTTTCTTTTTGTTTTCTTTCTTAACTCTTTCTACTTTTTTTTCCCCCGTCCCCCGTCCTCCGGCCCCCGCATGGTAATAGAATGGATGGATGTAAGTTATGGTAATTTAGCACCCAGGTGAACCGCTATGGTCAACCGAGAACTCGTTTCACGTAATTCAACAGGTGGGTGGTACGAGGCAAAGTTAGGTCTAATATTACTTCGGTCGGCCCAACCCCGTTCAACTCTGCTCGTTTAGTCCTTCCTTTATCTACTCTCTCTCTCTCTCTCTCTCTCTCTCTCTCTCTCTCTCTTTGTATATATCTATCTCTATCGAACCCGTTCTCCTGGTTCACCGCCTATCCGTTAACGTTCATACGATCCCGGTTCGATCCTCTCTCGATCCACATCCTTACCTTCTCATCTTTCTTTCTTTCTTTCTTTCGCCATTCCCAAAGATATATTTTGTTTTGTTTTTACGATGACTTTTTACCAAACGCAATATTATTATTCGTTTAGTCGTTAGGTCGAGACCGAATAACGCTTCGTTGTCGACATTTTCTCAATAAAACCCAGCGTTTGTTACGACATTTTTTTTCAACCCACTTTTTAAGGAAAATATTTTTTGCGCGACTATTGTTATATATATATATATATATATATATATATATAACACCCCTACCACCCTCTCCCCCCACCATCTCCCACCCTATCACCACCGCCATATTTCCTTTTCTTCGCGTTCGCAACGTAAAAGTCAGCTTGAGCCTTAGAGTGCTCTTTCACAAATTTGACCAACACGAAAAAATAAAAGAGGAACGAACGAAAAACGAACGAAAATGAGAGATGGTAAAAACAAAAAGAAAAAAAAAAAAAAGAAAAAAGAGAGAAAAGACAATAATAAAGCACAGAAGAAAAAAAAGTAAAGAATTAACCTCGTACGATTTAGGCTAGTCCAGGGACAACCTTTTTGACCTCAACCTCGGCTCGTAAGTTCGAAGATCGCTTATTGGCCCACACCCCCTTTCCCCCACCCCCTGCCCCCTAACACGATATTATTACACATTGGATAAGCGATAAATGGTGGTCGAAAGGTTGCGTTCTCGTATTACAATTGTTTGTTTCGATTAAAAAAAAAAAAAAAAAAAAAAAAGAAAAAAGAGAGATAAAATATTGTTATTGAGAGTTCACAAAAGAGTAAAATCATCGACGAAGTTATTGTGTCGGTCGATCATTTTCTTTTTTTTTTGTTTTTTTTTTCTTTCTTTTTTCATTCCTTTAAACGACTTCCCCACACCCCCTCCCCCTCTCCTTTTTTTCGTCCCGTTTCATAATATAAAATCCTCGCGTACGTATCTTCGGTTCTTACTTTTATAAACGCATTCGTGTAACTTTTATTGCCCGACTCGTTTGAAGTAAGTAAGTAAGTAAGTAAGTAAGTAAGTAAGTAAGTAAGTAAGTTAAGGGTTCGTAGGTAGAAGAGATGGAAAAAGAAGGAAGAACGGGAGAAGGAGGCAAGAGAGAGAAAGAGAGAGAGAGAGAGAGAGGGAGGGTGGTGGACGATGGGATGCAAGGGGCACGGGGAGCGTGGGCATGGGTGGGGTTGGGAGGAGGAGGAGGAGGAGGAGGAGGGTCTCTATCGTCGATTATCGTCGCCATCGACGGATCCGAAGTAGCTCGCGTGAAAAAGGGTTGATAGCCCGAGGGGTGCTTCGCGAGAAGTAATAAAGCTTTATCGTTACGTTTTCCCGTATCCTTTGTAGGAGTATACAGAGTCTCTTTTGTATGTTATTGAGTGTAAGTGTGTGTGTGTGTGTGTGTGTGTGTGTGTGCGCGCAAATTGCGTGCCTTTACATCCCCCATTGGTACATTAGCGATACGAGACCGAAAGTTTATCGATTTAATTTTTATTGTTGCTGTATGTATGTATATATATATATATATATATATGTATGTATGTATGTATGTATGTATGTATGTATGTATGTATGTATGTATGTATGTATGTATGTATGTATGTATGTATGTATGTCTTTAAAATACCACACTCTCTATCGTTACTACATGGACGATGGCTAAGCGAAAAGAAGTAGTTTAATTCGACTTCTTTTCTTTATTTTTATTCTCTTCGCATCGCTAGATCGTAAGAAAAACTTGCGATGATTTTATTCTCTCTTTCTCTTCCCGTCCCACTCTCTCTCTCTCTCTCTCTCTCTCTCCTACTCCTTCTCCTTCTCCATTTAGATCCGCGATCGCAACGTGATAATTTCTGGCATGTAATAAATCATAAGATTTTTCGTTATTACCAACTTTTTTATCATATCGGAACACGGTAATCTTTCGTAAAATCCACTCTGCCATGATCGAGGACCGAATTTGTTCTTAGTGAGTTTTGTTCCAAGAACGTAGACAATAGTGTTTTCGCCCCGGTGTGTGCGCTCCTTTTTTCATTTCGAAAAATGGCCGGACGTAATTCAGAAGTGCAAAAGGAAGGAGGGAATGAGCGACAGAGACAGAGAGAGAGATAGAGAGAGAGAGAGAGAGAGAGGGAGAGGGAGAGGGAGAGGGAGGGTGGGATATACGCGAAAGAGAGAGGGAGGAGATAGAGAGCGTCGTACCAACGGCAGATAAGGATTCTCGATGAGCAAACTTGCACAGTAGCGTCTCGTTCGATTGCGTAACGTGAACGGGGATGGAGGAGAACGAGGAGGATAGGAAACGTATAGAGGACGAAGAAAAAGATATAAAAGAGTGAAAGAAGAGGAAGATAGGTAAACAGAGAGAGAGGGAGTCTTGATCTCTTTGGTTCTTTGTGTAAAAACGAAGTAGGAAAAGAAATTGCTGGAACGAAGGTTTGTTGGTGGAAGAAGAAGGGGAAAAGGAGAGATTGTATATGTGTATGTGTGTGTGTATTAGACAGAATGAGAGAAAGAGAAAGAGAGAGAAAGAGAGAGAGAGGGAGGGAGAAACGGGTGGGGGGAGGATTCTAATTGAGATCAATTGCGATTCAGCCAGGGTCAACTCAGTCCGGCCGATACCAACTCTCTCTCTCTCTCTCGTTCTCTTTCTCTCTGTCTGTCTCTCTCTCTCTCTCTCTCTCTGTCTATCTCTCTATCTCTATCTCTTTTCACTAGGAATGGGATCATCTATTCCTGCGTGTCCGTGAGCCAAAATGTGCGTAGGTTGCATAGTAAGTAGGAAAAATTGATCGTCAATTGCCGACCGTGAATTTACCCGTGAGAGAATCTTACGATCTTACGATCGATCTTACGATCGTAAGATCGATCAATCGGACCAATGGACCAAAAGATACCGAACAATGTGAATTAGATAAATATTCGTTGGAATGAATAAGTACGTTTAATCGTCTCATTCGTCGGGCTTTATTATTTTGATCTATCGTCGTAGTTTCGATCCAACCCATCCAATCCATCTATCTATCTATCCAACATTTTTCTTCCTCCTCCTCCTCCTCCTCCTCCTATTCTTCTTCTCCTTCTTTTTGTTACAGACACACGCGCGCTTTTTGTTACATACACACATACGTATGTACGCGAGAGTGTACGAACACGAACGGCGTACAGGTTTGTCCGGTCAATTATGGAATCTAATTTTCTTAGTGCCTACGAGAAATAAATTAGCGTCTGACCCAAATAGTTACGTTTCGAGAACCGCCGGCTTTTTCTAACGAACGATAGAAAAATTCACTAATTAACGAGATCGTTTTCCTCGACGATACGCGGAACGAATCGATCGAACGAATCGACGCATCGATGTGCCAAAGTCGTATCTTCGATTTCTCTCTTTTTTCTTTTTCTTTTTTTCCTTCTTTCTTTATATTTTACACACACATATATATATATATATATATATATATATATTCTCTCTCGAAGTTTCGATCAAGGGGAAACTCAAATTCGAGTGTTTCGTATTTTTGTTTAAGCGATTGAACACTAATTTTTAACGATAAGACTCGAATAAGAAATACAATGAAAGATTACGATTGATAAAAGGAGAAAGACGAAGACGAAGACGAAGAAGGAAAAAAAAACAAATTGCTCGTTTAAATAGACGACTTTAGACGATCTATACACACACACACACACACACACACATATTTATACACGCAAACAAACACATACATCGGAAATGTCGGATTATATCCGACAAAGGAAAACTAACGAGTGATTTACCCCCCCCCCCTCCCTCCCTCGCCCCCTCTCCCTTTCCACAATCACTACCACCGATCGACTTCTTCCGACTTATATATCGTTTCTTTCGTTCGTTCGACCTGTGGCTCGTTTCGACATTACCCTATCTTTCATTTGTACTTTTCTTATCTTTGCATTCTATTCGTGTGAAAAAAAAATATATATATATATATATATATATGTCGACGATATATTTATATATAAATAAGCGCGACAATATATGTCTACTTGGGAAATGAATCAAAAAAAAAAAAAAGAAAAAAAAAAGTAAAAAAGAATTCGGTTCAGGGATGGGTTCGGTTCGACACGAAAATTCCTTTAATGATCCTTTAATAACACCATATAGTTGTCGGCCGGCATGGTTATAGCCCGTTGAAGAGGGATGAACGAGCAATAGAGAGAGAGAGAGAGAGAGAGAGAGAGAGAGAGAGAGAGAGAGAGAGAGAGAGAGAAAGAGATATAGAATTATAAGTGGGAAGTGATAGAAAGAGAAGGAGGAAGAGGAGGAGGAGGAGGAAGAGGAGGAGAAGGAAGAGGAGGAGGTTAAAGAAGAAGAAGAGGAGGAGGCTCCGCGTTCGAATTTGGAATTCAAATGCGGCCGCCGGTCGTCTCTCGTCCCGACACCTCCGCTTGGCCGGGTTTCGATCTCTTATCCGTTTCTTCTCAACCTCTTTTGCCTTCTCCTTCCTCCTTCATCTGGCACTCTTCGATTTCTCTGTACTCTATCGTACCAGCGTTTCTACACGAATACGTATATAATTCCTGTGATACACGCGGCACGTATGTACACACACACACACACACATGCACACAGAGAGAAAGAGTGTGTGAGAGAGAGAGAGAGAGATAGACAGACAGAGAGAAACGTGTGCCTGGTACTTACGTCAAGACACTCGTAGATTCGAACGGGAACATGTATGTACGTACGTACGTATATATATATATATATTTATATCTATACATACATACGTACTTACGAATATGTATGTAATGTATGCATGCATGTATGTATGTGTGTATGTATGTATGTACATGCATGTACGTACGTTATAACCTACAGACATATTTCTTTACGTGTTATGTGTACGTGTATAAACGCATACACGAAATCACGTATGAATAGAATAGAGAGAAAGAGAAAGAGAGAGTCGGAGTGTGTGAGAGAGAGAGAAAGAGAGGGGTTACGAACGAAGAAGAGCTACCCGTGTCGACGCCACTGGCCTCCACCTCCTCATCCTCCTCCTCCTCATCCTCCTCATCCTCTTCCATCGCCGCCGCCGCTGCCGTCGTCGCCGCCGCGACGCCCGGCGCCGCCAGACTTTGGGTTTCAGATTAATGGATCATTTTTCTTCCCTCGACTCGACTCGACTCGACTCGACTCGACGCTCACCTACCAGTCTGCGATCTCGCCACCCCTACGACCACCTTCCTGCACCTTCCAAACTTCCATCTTCCGTTCTCTCTCTCTCTCTCTCTCTCTCTCTCTCTCTCTCTCTCTCTCTCTCTCGCTCTACCATATCCTTCCCTTACATCCGTCGTACCACCACGCGCCGTGATTTTGAATGCGCTCCTGCATCGAAGATATGCATCGTCCTTGCTCGGAAGAGTGAAACAGGGAGGGGGGAGGTAAGTGGAGGCTTCGGCGGAGGGTGGAATGATGGGGCGGGGAGTGGTGATGGTGGTGGTGGGTGGGAGCGGGTGAATAGTTCAGCTCTTCGACTTTTCGCACGGTTTTAAGGAGCCCGGTATATGGCCCTACTTCTTCTTCTTCTTTTTCCTTTTCTTTTTCTATTTCTTCTTCTTTTTTTTTTGTTTCTTTTTCTTTTTCTTCTTCCACTTCTTCTTACTCTTTGAGGTTGCTGAATTCGAAGATTCCATCGCTCGATACGCTTCGACGCTCATATACGCTCTCTCTCTCTCTCTCTCTCTCTCTCTCTCTCTCTATCTGTCTATCTTTGTCTCTCTCTTTCTCTTTATCTTCGATCTTCCCTTTTAGATCTTTCTCTTTGCGAGGTTACTTTAATCCTCTCATTCGGTATTATCGGATATTGAACGAATTTATTCATTTATTCCGTGAGATCTTATTTATGAAATTTTTTTCTTTTTTTTCTTTTTTTTTTTTTTTTTTTTACATTTATTACTTATGGTCTTCTTTCTTTCTTTCCGTTTTTTTTTGCTTTTTTGTTCCGTTTTCTATTTCGTTATTTATTTCCACAATATTCGTTGGCTCGTTTCGATTTTCTTTTCTTTTTTTTCTTTTTCTTTTTTTTTTTTTCGTTGCACTAATGGATTTTACTGTCGTCGTGAACGAGAGAGAAAGAGAGAGAGAGGGGGGGGGGATCATTTTAGGATTCTCTTTTGATTCAAATCCACGTGATTATTTTAACAAGTCCAATGTTTTCGAGAATAATACATGGGACTGATGTATACGCTTTATTGTTTTATTATATTATATTATATTATGTTATATTATATTATATTATATTATATTATATTATATTATATTATATTATATTATATTATATTATAGTATATTATATTATATCATATTATATTTTAGTAACCATTACAAAGCATGAACGTCGCCATTCTTGTGATCATTATGTAAGCTGTGGGAGCTTTACAACTACCAAAGGCTGACGTATTAAATATTAAACTTTTATTTTATATTATTTTATTTTACTTTATTTCTCTCTCTCTCTCTCTCTCTCTCTTCTTTCCTTTCCATTACAAGTTTGACAAAAGCGAAATTGCCAGTCGCAGTACATGTTTTCTCTACTGTCCTCGTTATATCCGATTAAGCATATACGTACGTACATACATACATGCATACATACATGCATGCACGCATGCATAGTCACCTACCTGTATTCTATTGAAAGAGAACGAACAGGGGAAAAAAAGGGGTTGTTTCAAATGTGGGTGGAACGGACGACAAAAGGCGAACGCGTTAATTACGATAATCTCGAATGAAATTGTAATGATGTACGATGTCGATTGAAATAATGTATATAATTGTATTAATGCGATCTCATCAATTTCGAACGCAAATTAATTAGCAAATTAAATGATTATAAAGAAGGATAATCAAGGGATAGATACATGGATAGATATATAGATAGATAGATAGAGATAGATAGATAGATAGGTTGAGAGAGAGAGAGAGAGAGAGAGAGAGAGAGAGGGAAAGAAACAAAAATTATTATTCCAAGAACCTGCTTGAAATTAGAGGATCCGTTCGACTCGAATTAGTATGTTTCACGTTAGCTTCGAATTTTTTTACTTTTTTTATATTCTTTTTTTTCTTTTCCTAGTTAGCGATTAGAATTGGCATACATAGGAGTGAGTGTCCCGTAACTGTGAGTAAAAATGAAGTATAGATGGAATGAGAAGATGTAGGTCGGAAAATTGCTGACTGTCAGAGAAAGAGAAAGAGAGAGCGACATAGATAGATAGATGCATAGATAGATAGATAGATAGAGAGAGAGAGAGAGAGAGCTTCTTATTTCGCGAGCATTACCACCGCGTTTCGTTCCTCAGGGAAATTTCGTTCACTAAATTCTACGCCGTATTATAGTCACTCGGTCGGTCGGTTCGTATAAGGAGCAAAATGGAGCGTACAGACGGGGAAGAGGGAGGGGGGAGTTGAAGGAGGAGATGTAGATGGAGGATGGCAAAAGGGACGAAGGGACGCGAAGTATGAAGTATCGTTTCGGATCCTCGAAAGTCCAAGTGGCTTACAAATCGTAAATTTCCGTCGCGCCGAGAACGTTTCCGCGTATACCGTATACTTGGGCTCGTATGGTTGTGGGTTCGAGAGAGGGGTGAAAGAGAGACATAGAGAGAGAGAGAGAGAGAGAGAGAGAGAGGGAGTTTAAGAGAGGGTGAGATGCGAAAGCACAGCTGGCCCACCGAGAGCTTCTCGTCACGGTCTCTTCCTTGGATATGGATAGAACGAGACGTGAAACTGCGAACGAAGAAGAGAAAAGTTCGAAGATACCACGTCGAGATGGAATTTTCCAAATTTTCTTGCGATCCAATCTCTGCGACTCTCGTAACTGCTTACGTGTGTATATATATATATACATATATATGTATGTATGTATATATATCACTGTGTGCTCTTGCTCTCTTCTCAATTTATATCTATATTCCACTTTATCCGATCCTTCACATTAACATAATCGCTCGGTTTTTATAACCTTCTTATTTCGGGGAATACACATTTATTATAAGAGCATTAATACGTTAAATATCATCATAATTTCGTTTACGTGAGTACCCGTTTACGTTTTTCTTTTTTTTTTCTTCTTCTTCTTTTTTTCTTTAATTTTTTTCTTTTTTTTTTTCTTTAATTTCGATTTACAGTAATATTCCATTAATACGTCGATAAATATTGCACCGTTACCAGGGGCCGACTGATAAGCTATCTTTAATTACACAGCTCTCTCTCTCTCTCTCTCTCTCTCTCTCTCTCTCTCTCTCTCTCTCTCTCTCTCTCTCTCTCTCTCTCTCTCTCTCTCTCTCTCTCTCTCTCTATCGGTGCGTCTTTCGATTAATCGAGAAACGGGCGCGGTTGGAGATTCTTTTGCGTGCGCTCTTGTCTTTTGGAACGTTGTTATACAAACGACGCTCATTGTCACGTGAGACGTGTATCACACCCGATGATAATACTACGCGTGAAAAAAATAATTTACGCGCGTTAAGTAGGTAGGTTATGTTGTGCTTACCCACTTAAATTCACTCAATTAAATATCGTTTCGCCACACTAAGTTGTGATATACCGTAACTCTAGAAAGAAATTCTTTCTTTATTTTTCTTCTCTTTTGTCGTCAAGAGTATAATTATTTTCCTTCTTTTCCATTTCTTTTTTATTTGGTTTTGTCTTGTTTTGTAGAGAATAGAAGTCGGCGTAAAAAAGAAAAAAAAAACGAGGGAAAAGAATTCATTCGCTCCAAATAATCTATATACATATATATATATATATATATATATATATATATATATATATATATATATATATATATATATATTTATCAGGCAAATCAATTCGATATTTCATTATCATTTCATTAAGATTCGAATCCACTTTGCTAACGTTTCGTTTCGATATATTCTTGCCAAGTTTCGATACTGTACTTATATATACGTACGTACATATATACTTATCCAATATATATATATATATATACTTATCCAGTATATATATATATATATATATATATATATATATATATATATATACTTAATACTTGAATACTTTACTTTTGGTCCATCTATATAAAGTACAATCTCGATCCGAGTCAGCATCGATAACTGGATACGACGACAGTGGGCCAACGTCCATTTCGACGGACAAGAGAGTTAACCAAACGAATTCCTTTCCGCAAGATTCTTCCCTGGTTGCATTGGCTAACAAATCCCCACTCTTCTCTCTCTCTCTCTCTCTCTCTCTCTCTCTCTCTCTCGCTCACAGTCTTTTTCTCTTACTCTTTCTCCGTCGAAAATGGAGAAAAGGGCCACGGCCTCGATACTCCCGACACAAATCGTCCGAAAACCTGAGCGTATCCGTCTCTCTGGGACACCAAAAATAGCTTCTTTACCATACATTGAAGTTTCCTCTTCCTCAAAGAATTTTCACTGTGTCTCTCTTTCCATGGAGTATTGCACGCGATTGCAAACCCATACGTACATGCATACATACATACATACATACATACATACATACATACATACATACATACATACATACATACATACATACATACATACATACATACATACATACATACATACAAACGTACGTACGTACTTACGTAGTCGTTGCAATTATTATGCTAATTTATCGAAATAAAAAGTTCGATTCTCATCTCTCTCTCTCTCTCCCTCTCTCTCTCTCTCTCTCTCTCTCTCTCTATCTTTCTATCTATCTATCCTTTTCTCGTTTTTCTATCGTACTATCTGTCTCGTTCTTTCTTTTCATGAAAATATTTCAAATTATATACCTAAACTCCTCGTAATTCCTTACGACTCTAATCAAACCGAGTTATAATAAAAATAATAATAATAATAATAATAATTGAATGAACGTGACCTCATGATACGCGATAGAACATCGTTTCAGTTAGATCGGATCATAGATCATAGCAATATATAACCTTTCCCCGCCCCAGCCGTCGCCACCCGATCCAATTATTATCATATAAATCAATATATAAATAGGTAATCCTGGTCGAAGGTAGGTAAACTTGTAATGCAAAAAAAAATAAAAAGGAAAGAAGAGAAAAATGAGAACAAAAGAAATGTAATATACAAAACGATATTTATCGGTACGTGTCTCCATATCGGAAGGAAACTATTATATATAAAAACCGGGGAAAAAATATGAAACGGGTTAATGGGGTAAGGGTGGAGGGGGGAGGGTGGGGGAGAGGGGTTAGAAAAATGGGTCTCGCTTGTAGCGACAAACGTATCGTATGGTGTCAACGTTAATGAAGCTTCGAGAATATCACGGTCGTATATCTCGTATACACACACATGCACATGCACATGCACATATACGCGTATATACATGTATATAAATATATAGATATATATATATATGTGTCTTTTTTTTTTTCAACGCGAAAATTTATTTCCACGAGCGTTAATTTCGAAAATAGAAAAGTAAAATCCGTTTGTACGTTTCAATACGTAAAATATCATCATACAAACGTCACGATCGAAAACAAATCCCCGTTACGATCGTATCTGCGAAAGTTCACCCACGAAAAGCTCCTTCTCTCCGTTCTTAGAGGGCTCCTTTTCATTGCAGCAACGAACCTAATGACGATCCCGTTGAAGTCCCATAGAAACAAGCAAGATCCTTTCCAAACGTTCCAACCTCTCCCTTCTGTCTTCCTATCCTCTTGCCGCTCCCTTCCCCATCTCAGCCCTTTGACTCTCTCGTCGGTAAGAAGTCTCTCAGGGATTTATTAAAATCGTTAATTTACATATACATACGATCGTACGATTTAAAGAGGAAAGTATCAAAAAAAGAAAAAAGAAAATAACATGAATTAGGAAAAAGAAAAAGAATTATTGTCATTATTGTCACATTTTTTTTTTTGATAATTTTCTTTTCTTTTTCCTTCTTTCTTCTTTCTTTTTTCTTTACATTCTACCGACTACAATACTCCTTCGTCCAAGAGATTATTCTTGTTACATTATAATTAACGAAAGCGAAGAAAAGAGAAAATGGTTTCCCATTTTATAATCATCATTCTTTTACGTTCGAGCCTTGTCTTTTCTTCTACTTTCTTTTTTCTTTTTTCCTTACTTTTCGTTTTTTTTTTTTTTTTCTTCTTTTCCTTTTTCTTTTTGTCGTCGTTGTCCCTGTTAAAAGATTGAACAACCACGTTGTGTGTATCCCTTATCATCGTGACTTTTCGATGTATACGTGTACGAAAATAAGGGGGTTGAAAGAGACAAGGTTAGAAAAAATAAACGAAGGAAAGAGAGAGAGAGAGAGAGAGAGAGAGAGAGAGAGAGGGAGAGAGAGAGAGCCGAAAAAAAGGGGAAAAATGTATATTGAAAAGAGAAGGGAACGTTATTAACGATAACACTTTGCTTCTCCGCCCTTCCTCCCTTCCATCCACCATCCTACACCCCATCCCTTCCCCTTTTATCCTTAGATCCGCAAAAATTAACGAGAAGGAAAACACCTTAACAAGCGATTAAGATTTTTCGTGCCTGCACCTCAGCCACGTTTCCTGCAAAGCTTTGCGATCATCAATTATGAGAGGGTTAAATCATAAACAGCTATGTAGAGAGGAAGAATAAGAAGAAGGGGAAAGGAAAAGAAAAAAGAAAGAAAGAAAGAAAAAGAGAGAGAGAGAGAGTTAAAAAAAATCGTCCTTGTTTCTCGCGAAAAGAGATGTTGAAGTAAAATTTATAATTTTAAGCTATTAACATATATATATATATATATATATACACACACACACAATACAATAATAACAACATTCGACTTATCTTGAAAAAAAAATTCTTCGAATCTAATAATAATAATAATAATAATAATAACAACAATAATAACGTACGTCGAATGCAATCGTCTTATCATACACACACACACGCACACACACACATGCATATATGTTACATGGCACATCAGTCAAGATTCAAAACTTTGATATATCTCCCGAGAATTTGTATATTGTTTCTCAAATTGTCTTGACAAATAGAGAGAGAGAGAGAGAGGACAGATAAATAGATAGATAGATAGATAGATAGATAGATAGATAGATAGATAGATAGATATAAGGGACTATTTCGTTGGAGATAGATAGATAGAGAGGAACGGCGAGTGGATAGATTAAGTCAAGTAAAGGAAGAAAAGGAAGAGACGAAATCGTTATCAATGGTGTCAGGGTCTTATTGCTCGTTTCACCGACTCGACTTTATTCGATCGGTTTGCCTGATCGTGTTTACGCTTGTTACTAGAAGAGAATTTAGCATTTGCCTCTCTTTTTCCTTTTATCTCTCCTTCCTTCTCTCTCTCTCTCTCTCTCTCTCTCTCTCTATCTCTCTCTCTATCTCCACCTCTATCTCTCTCTATCTCTATCTATCTATCCCCTATCTCTCTCTATCTCTATCTTCCTCTCCTTCCATGATCTATTGTTTCGGTGGTCGCTAATCGTTATCACCGAGCAGCGTGACACGGTAAAAAGAATCCGACACGATCGATAAGAGGCAAACGATAAGGACGACGCTTTTATATCTGCAGCCCCCCCCCCACCCCCCGGCCAGTATAATATTACATTCGTGTTTCGTATACATAATCGTATTTTTTTTTCTCTCTAATGGGGTGGGTTAATGGGGGTGGGGGAAAATTCGCCTCGCCGAAATATTTCCACCTATATAAAGAAAGGTTATAGAGAAGTTAGAATTTATCAACCGAGGTCGTTCCTACTAAAATTCTCTCTCTCTCTCTCTCTCTCTCTCTCTCTCTCCGATTCGAGACCGTGGAAAAAAGGAAAAATAAAAATTATTCTCAGGAGATAAGGTTACGAACGACTAATAATCCCTGTATATAAATTTTTGATCGATTTTTTTTAAAGGAATCGCTTCAGACCCCCCCCCCCCCCCACCCCCCGCCACTCTTCGCCAGACGCAACCCCGAGTTTGTTAATACCTACGTGAAAGTTTATGCGAGTGTGTTACCTGCGTGCGTGTTTGCTCGCGTGTCAGTGTGTATATTATCCGTCATCCGAGTCTACGAATGGAAGAGTATTACCGTGTTACACATACTATTTCTAATGGTAGTTTTTATCGGCGGAAAGTTTCACTCTTACCGAGATTAGATTTACCAGATTACGATCCCGTCTCGTATATTGGATACTCGTCGTCGATCGATTTCAACGCGTATATAACCCCTACAAACTCGTCCACGCCTAGAAATAATAAATAACCAAGCGATATATCACATATACGCGTGTATATATATATGTGTGTGTGTGTGTGTGTGTGTGTGTATCTACTTACATGTGTATATATCTGTAGATCGTTCGATCGATCCTTCAATCCATCCATCGATCTATCGATCGTTCGTTCGAACGTTCGATCGATCGCCATGTCGTCGGAGTTATCGTTTAATACAATTGCGTTACGTACGTATATATTTCATTGTTATTTCAATCGACGTTGTCTATTTTTTTCTATTTTTTCTTCGTTCTTACTTCCTTCTTATTTCGGTCGTCCGAAAATAAGAAAAAGATAAAAAGAAAGAAAGAAAAGTAAAGAAACAGACAAAATATAGGAAAAAAATAGACAGAAAGAAATAAAAAAAAAATCGTCGGCACGTGTCGTTCTCGTTTAATCGTGACCACCGTTATCTTTTCCTTTAAACCACATCTCTCTCTCTCTCTCTCTCTCTCTCTCTCTCTCTCTCTCTCTCTCTCTCTCTCTCTCTCTCTCTCTCTCTCTCTCTCTGCTATACCTTTATCTCTCTTAACGCGCTCGAACGAACGAACGAACGAACGAACGATCTAGACTTTTATTTCGTCAAGTTATTAATATCAACTCGTTATCTATTTTGGTTGGCTCTAAAAAAAAAAAAAAAAGAAAATTCGTACGTCGTTTTCTATTATTTTTTTTTTTTCGCATAGATCTATAATTACGATCGTTACATTCGTAATTATCGTCAAATACTTTAATCGAATAAATCGAACGAAGGAATCGTCATCGATCTACTCTTACCAATCGGAAATCTCTCTTTCTCTCTCTCTCTCTCTCTCTCTCTTTCATCTTAATAAAACATCGATGCATTATTTTTCCAGATATTTCCGAAAGATCTTTTCTCTCTCTCTCTCTCTCTCTCTCCGTCGCGATCACGTCGTTCTTATCCTAGGATCGACGAATGAAATCTATTCAGGGTCTGTGCGGGGAGGTGGAGGGGAAATTTATTTTAAAGCGCAATATTCCAAGGCACTCGCGTCACTTTTGTATACGATATACGGAAAAAGAGTATGACGATGGGAGATAAGGGGGTGGTGAAGAAGGAGAAGGAGAAGGAAAAGGAAAAGGAAAAGGAGAAGGAGGAGGTGGAGAAGGAGGTGAAGGAGGAGTTGCGAAGGTGGTGGTGATGGTGATGGTGGTGGTGGTGGTGGTGGTGGTGGTGATGGTGAAGGAAAAAGGAGGATATAGTCAGGAGGAGTGGAAAAGGCTTTCGCTCAAATTAGATCCGGGAGTCTCGGCACCGTCGAGACTTCTCTATCTCTGTCTCTATCTCTCTAACGCGTAGGTACGCCGATTTCCCCGCAATTTATACGTCGCAGTATTTTTGCGCAATTTGTGCCGGTTATGAGGACAGTCGAAGGAAGCGCCGATGCTTTTCCAACCGTTGGAAAATATAAGCCGAATTTATCGCGTGAGACCTTCTATATACACACACGGACGATGCTTCTCTCTCTCTCTCTCTCTCTCTCTCTCTCTCTCTCTCTCTCTCTTCCTTTAGATCTTTCCGAGACTCTCCATCATCGAAGAAGTATCTATTATTCGTCATGGTATCGTGGTTTTCTCGACTGACCCACATATATTATTTTCTTTCTCTTTTTAAAATTATTTCAAATTGATTAGAGACCGAGAGAGAGAGAGAGAGAGAGAGAGAGAGAGAGAGAGAGAGAGAGAGATATCGATAAAACCAACTTGTCTTGATTTATCTATTATCTATATCGCAATCATTTCGAAAGAGAACATTTTATTCCTTCTTTTATCCATGTAAGAGAGAACTCGTTCGAGATTAGAAAAATTGTTAGAGACTTTATCTTTCGTACGTAACATAAGTTCGTCTCTCAAAATGAACTTTAGTTTTCTTTTATTCTTTCTCTCTTCGTTTCTTCTTCTTCTTCTTCCTTTTTTTTTCTTTTTATTTCTTTGATTCTCGTTTTTCCTTTTTTGACGATTATACGTCGCCATATCTCTCTCTCTCTCTCTCTCTCTCATTCATCGCGTGGGACGACGTCGGTAATAAAGACGCGACAAAGAAGGAAAAGAAAAAAAGGAAAACAAAAAGGAAACTTATTTGTTCCCTTAAGAAGCACGATAGCGAAGATTGAAATAGAACGACGCATAAATGCTCGTATAGTTCTCGTGGTTCTAACCGCATTCGAAAGTTTTTGAAACGATAACGGTAGAAGTGAGATTTGACTCTAAGCGGGGTCAGAAATCATCGTTTCTGATATTTCGAGCGTTAGCAAAGGAGCGACCGAAGGAAGTTGGTTGGAAAAGAAAGGAAAAGAAAAGAAAGGAGAGGGTGGTGGTTGGTTTGATCGGTCGTTCAATCGGTCGTTCTATCGGTCGTTCTATCGGTCGGTCGGTTGGTTTACGTTGGTAGTCGTTTTCGAGACAACTGGAAAAGTGTGGAAGGGCGAGGAAGTTTCGGACACCTTCGCCCTTCTTCCTTTCCTTACTCTTTCTCTCTACCTCCTTCCCGTTTCCCTTTTTCCCCTTTACCAGTTCCTCTTGGAGAATGACGACCAGCAAAATCCAGCGTTCCTCTCGAGGCTCTTCGTTTTCAGCGCGACCCCTCGAAATGCCGTCTTAGCTTCTACCCCCGTTGACTGTGATGGTGGTGGTAGGAGGAGGAGGAGGAGGAGGAGGAGAGGAAGGAGGAGGAGGAGAGGAAGGAGGAAGAGGAGGAAGAGGAGTGGTAATTCACGCGAACCCATGATGGATGCTCTCGACGCCCACGCGGCGTCGCGACGCCTGGGCCAACCGTCTTTCGAATCTTCCTTTCTAGAAACTCTAACCAAAAGTGCATCTTAATATATATTCCTTTATACGTTTAGAACGGACACGACTGAACGACTTTCGCTAAACATCGAAATAATCGTCAGACACGGAATAATATTTTTCTATCCGAATTGTTCTCTTATTATTATTATTATTATTATTATTATTATTATCATTATTGTTATTACTATGAAAGAAACATTGTGATTCAAAAGCGTTTGGACGATTAGAATCGTCGATATAATTTTTAATCATATGTTGTGTCGTATCGTTGATACCCGTTTGAAATCTATCGTATTACTACATTTAACCATCTTATTAATTATAAGTCGAGTATTTTTTATATTATTCGTCTAAAAAGTTTAAAGGGAAAGAAGGAGAGAGAGAGAGAGAGAGAGAGAGAGAGAGAGAGGGAGAGAGATAGAGAAAGATTGGAAAACAAGAAGAAAGATAGATAGATATAGATAGAGTGAGTGAGAGAGAGAGAGAGAGAGAGAGAGAGAGAGAGAGAGAGAAAGATGGATAAAAAGAGAGATCAATTATCCGCACCTATGTCACGAGAAACTTTCAAACTTTTCTTCTTTTTCTTTTCTCTCTCTCTCTCTCTCTCTCTCTCTCTCTCTCTCTCTCTCTCTTTTCGATTTGCCAATATTTCAGCCACGATAAAGAGAGACTAAACCCCAAGGTCCAGGAGACTGGCCGAGTCGATAAAGGAATCTATTACGACCCCTCCCAGCACCCCCCACCCCTCCCCCCGCCCAAAGGACTCGTAAAATTTTTACCAAGGAGAGAATTTTTCAGCTTCCGCGAGATTAAAATATACCGTTTCTTTATACCACCGACTATGATTCGTCCTTTTTTCGAATCGTTAAAGATCTTTCATGGACGATGGCGGTGGGACGGGTGGTGCGGTGTGGGGGAAAAGGGAGAGAGAGAGAGAGAGAGAGAGAGAGAGAGAGAGAGAGAGAGAGACGGTATATAGAACGCTAAGAAAAGATTTGTAATTCTTTCGTGATTTCTTTTTCCTTAGGCGATCGGTATCATCATAGCCGTTGGAATTGTTATACTTCTATTTCTTTTGTTCTTTTTTCTCTTCGAACGATCGTTATCGGAGACGATTGAATCGTAACGTCATATACGTTTATATAAATTTTTGACGATTAAATGACGATCGAAGGGTCGATCATCTCAAACGCGCGTACGCGTACGCGAATCCGCGCCCATCGTATCATTTCCCGA
>OU964965.1:7361963-7391963 GCA_918808275.2 Dolichovespula sylvestris
TAACTTTCTTTCTTCCTTTTTGTTCTCTCTCTCTCCCCCTGCCGTCGAATATCGGTCAACGTAACCCGGAACGAACGCGGTACACGAAAGAAACGGCATCGAAAGGGGGAGGAAAAAAAAAAAAGAAAACAAAATAGAAAATATAACGTATTTTTTGTTTTCATGAGTTCGAACGATCGAACACGTGGATCATGTAAACGGTTATTTTCGTATCTTTATTTTCGAAACGTTTAGAACCTGAGCCCGGTGTCTGGAATGTCACCGTCATATCAGCAGAGCGAACCAAGCCCAACGGCACTGAGTAACAGTCAACAACAAACGATCCAGTATATGATCCAGAATCAACAACGACAGCAACAACAGCAGCAACAACAACAGCAGCAACAACAGCAACGGCATCAACAACAGCAACAGCAACAACAACAACAACAGCAACAACAGCAAGCAGCACAAAGCGGCCCAGCTGGACCGAGTCCGCCTAACACACCTTCCCCGTGCGATTCAACGCCAAGTACTATGATGGGACAGTTAATGGGTGCCCTTAACAACTCAGCCCTGCTCGATGATCTCAACATTAACATCGAAACGTTGCACGGTGGATTTGATTGTAACGTCGAAGAGGTTGGTTCTTCGTGTTTTTTTTTTTTTTCTTTTTTTCCTTTAATAAAAATCTTTTTTCTTTTCTCTTTTTCTTTTTCTCCTTTAACAAATGACAAAAATAAACGTTCGGAAATGTGTAGAACGTCGATTAAATATGATCGGAGATAAAACTAAATAATGATTTTACTATTATCGCTCTCTTAATGAATACTTTCGTTGTTACTTTATTTTATTATTAAATATTAGATTTTTAATTTTGTAAGTTATCGGACAACAACTTTGTCCTTTTTTTAATACAAATTTCATCGTCGACGACTTAAAAAAAAAAATATATATATATATATATTCGTTATAAATATGTCCATTTTGTTATTTTGTTAACGACGTGTAGGTAATAAATCACGAGCTTTCGATGGACGAAACGTTGGATTTCAATTTTCAACAAGGTGTTATGGGTACCGCGGCGATTCAGGTTAGCGACGGTGGTAACATCGTCGGACAAAATGGTATCGTATCACAGAACAATGTCGGGGTCGGTACGGCCACCGGAAATGCACCAGCGGGAGTTTACATGAGCACCAATGCGGCGACTCCCGCGGCACCACCTTCTTGGGTTCACTAGCAGTGGACCCCTCTGCCCTCGACACCACCACCATTGTCCATACCAATTCCATCGACCAACATCGATGGATGGGACAATTATTGCGGGATGTCGGAGGGACAATTCGGTTAGTAACAAAATTCTTTATATTACACGAATCAATCTTCTCAGAACAATAATATTATCGTATTATCGGCCCCGTCGTTCTAATAATACGATCCCACGATTTTCGATAAACCATTTTGTTTGTAAATTTTTTCTAAATTTCCTTGTTTTCTTTTTTCGAGAATCTTACGTGCGAACAGCTATTTCGGGGTGGGGGGCGGTTAAAGATTAGCAAATCGTCGCGCGAAATATCGAGTCGAAGGATATTTTTCGACAAGCATCGAACGAACGAACAAACGAACGACAATCGATATATATATATATATATATATATATATATATATATATATATATATTCCGTAGGTATGGAAATACCCTCTAATGCCGGTCGCGTCCATATGCGGAATAATATTTGCTCTCTCCCGAGCCATAACAATGGTCTCGCGAACGGTGTTTAATAAACCGCGTCGGAGTTATACCTCCGTTTTGTATACCAGGTTCGTACGTGCCGTCACATTTATATATCATACTGCCACCTGTTTTGTTCGATATCATTGTTGACTTGTGCGCCATGCATTTTACCCATCGCACGAGCCTCGGTGTATTCGCGAGAGCTATCCAATTATTTTCATCGTTCTCTCGAGCGTTTTATCCTTCGAAAATCGAAAGATATAACACGTACGTACGTACGTACGTACGTATTCACCTTCTTCTATCCCGTCGAAGTGATTAAAACGTTTAGGAAACATTTTAATCCCGATGATACGATCGGAATCGTTTCTTTTTTCCATTTCCTTCTTTTCTTTTCTTTTTCTTTTTTTTTCTTTTTTTTTTTATTATTTATTTATTTTTTTTCACTCTTATTTCTCTTACTCTCCGCCCTCGCCCATTGCCAAGGATGGAACCTTCGTATAAACGCGTACGATTAGAGGAGAGAACGATTTTCTTTCAAGGACATTTACCGGATACTATTTTCTATATTTGATATGCGTCATGTGAAAAGTCACGTAATAGTAATAGTAACGGTAATAACAGTAGTAGTAGTAGTAGTAGTAGTAGTAGTAGAAAGGCAAGTAAAATCGTCATACATAGCAGTGGAGAGAGAGAGAGAGAGAGAGAGAGAGAGAGGTTTGATATCGTTACTAACTTTTTACAGAATTCGTTTCTGCGAAGGACACCCTTAAACGCGACGTTTATTACATCCGCGTTAGAGAATACTTTTTGTCACTTCGCGTAGCGTTGATTGCGATAACGGGGAAAACGTTACGGCCTTTGCCTTTTCGAAAAAAGCTCACTGCAATTATTCTGCAAGACTTGCGATAGAAGTTACAAGAGCACGGGAGAACGAGAGGGATAGAAAGAGGGACGGAGAGAGAAAGAGAGAGAGAGAGAGAGAGAGAGAGAGAATCTCCCTTTTTACGCGATCGCTTGTACGGAATAAAAGGGTATGGTATGAGGGAACGAACGACAGTCCCTCCTCGCGAAAAATGAGTTTCGTCGTTGTTGAACGCATGTAACAAAACCTCCGGCTAAAATAATTCGCGCTTCGCTCCTTTTAATCTTTTGCCGTACACGCACACACCGTTCTACCGTGTAATTACGGTTTTATCCACGGCATCTCGACTAGCGTAACGTACCTCGCGGCTTCAACGCAAATGGAAATGAAAATGGAGAAGGAGAGTGGTATGCGACACCGTGATAAAGGATTATCAACATTTGCATTACGCTTTTGCCAGATAGAGAAGATCCTCTCTCTCTCTCTCTCTCTCTCTCTCTCTCTCTCTCTCTCTCTCTCTCTCTCTCTCTCTCTCTCTCTCTCTCTCTCTCTCTCGGCAATGTACTATCGTTCAAATCGTAGCAGGATGCATTGCCCGTCATCCGAGAAACGATAACAAAAGGCATCCTAGCGCGTCCCTTCCTCGGTAAGGGGAGGTGAGACGCGGGGGTCAGACGAGGATGGTGGTGGTGGTGGGTGGCGATGGGAGGGGGGCAGCAAGGAGGCGGGACATTCCTTATTATTTTCCTCTTTATTTTTCGTCTATTTTTCTTTTCTTTTTTTTTTTTTTTTTTTTTGTTTACACTCCCTTTCCTTCGTTCTAATCCTTCGAACGTTTCATCGAAATATTTCGATCGATATTATAACTCTATCTTATGTATTATTAGGTATACCGCGCGCGTTAGCTACTTACCCACATGCATTATACTTATCATACGTACACAACACGTCTCTACTCGCGCTCGTAGACGCACTATATAGGGAGACGAAATTACAGTAGGTTCGACGTTCTCCGACCACTCAAGTCACTTACGTACTTTTATACTCGATAGGAAGGTAGGCAAAAAATCGCTTCGTTGATCGCGTTAACCGTTACCAACCCCTCCCCTCCCCTCCCCTCCCCTCCCCTCCGCTCCTACGTTTATAACACAGTCGGACACAAATTTTTCTCTACCGTTGGCAGACATTATTTACAGAGAGCGATATCGGTTCGGATAGATATTAGCTTTTAGGAAAATATTTTTCACCGTTGGTAGACGTTACCGCGAGGAGGAAGCGTAGGGAGGAGAGGGAGATGGGAGAAGAGAGTAAATAAAAAAAAAAAAAGAAAAAAAAAAAGAAGAAAAAAAAAGAAAAAAAAATAAATAAAAAATATTGACCCCGTGCGTTACGTGTACACGTTATATTACTGCCCCCGGCATATTTCAACAATTTATTCCGCGTAGGTACATAAGCGACAAGGTATCTTTTTGTTGTTTTGCTATACGTTTTGCTCTCCCTCCCTCCCTCCCTCCCATCCTCCCTTCCTACATCCCTACCTACGTCCTCTATCTCCCTATTTCCTCTATTTCTCTCTCTCTCTCTCTCTCTCTCTCTCTCTCTCTCTGTTTCTCTTTGTCCCTAGTCACATCCAACTTTCTCTTTCGCATTCGTTTTATTTATATATTTATTTATTTATTTTTATTATTTTTTTCTTTCTACGCATTACGGTAGCGACGGTATGTACCTGGGGGCGGGGGAGGGTCGTGCGTGTGTGTGTACGCGTATATAAAAACAAATCGTTGGTATAAAGTTAATATCAACGAGAAAGGACGGATTAATGTGTGTGTGTGTGTGTGTGTGTGTGTGTGTGTGTGTGTGTGTTCTGTGACCTCGCTTATCGGCGGACTTCTAACGAGAACGACTAGTTTCGTAATTTCGATTCGAATTACTTTTGATTATCGTCGATAGGATTATCGTCGATAAGAATAGCTCGAGTCGTCGATGATTATGAAAAAAAAAAAAGAGGAAGAAAAAAAACCCGAAAAGGAATGGAAGGAAGGAAGGAAGGAAGGAGGAAAGGAATAAAAAAAAAAATGAAGGAAAAGAAAAGGAAAAAGTGAAAGAGAGAGAGAGAGAGAGAGAGACAGAGAGAGAGAGAGAGAGAGAGAGAGAGAGAAAAGGTGCGCGAACGATCTCGAGTGGCGGAGGGAAAAGGGAAGCACTTAACCGAAACTGCAGGAGTCTGAAAGTCAGCAGCTATTCGGCAGACGTCACTGGCGCCAGCGGACTACCTTAAACCTCTCCTCCTTCTCCTCCTCCTCCTTCTCCTTCTCCTCCTCCTACTCTTCCTCTCCTCTTCTTCCTCTCACCCCCTTCCGCCCACCACGCCGACAATCTCATTCCCCAAAAGCGTCGCAAGAATTATAAAGTTGGTGAAGGAGCGACCGTGCTAGCGTGAGAAAGAGATAGTTATAGAGATAGATAGAGAGAGAGAGAGAGAGAGAAAGGAATAAAGTAAAAGGGGTGGTGGAAAAAGAGGACAGGGATTGGGACTTCTTGCTTCGGTCGTGCCCGAAGGAACTCCTGTCAAGCCGAGTCACCTCCGAACTACCACCCTCATCCCATTTCATCCCCTTTCTTATTATTCTCGCTCACCAAGTTTACCCGAGGAAAAGCCAATCTCTTCGAGATTTTCGATACAGTTTAAGAATTTTTGAACCGGTAGTCGTGTTTCACTCGAGAATCTGTTCGCGATTAGAGAGTTTGGGGCGAGTGGAGTGTGGTGGCGGAGGGAGGAGGAGGAGGAGGAGGAGGATAAGGCAACGCTGTACGTATGGGAATATTTTAGATCGATCGGTCGGATCGAAAAGATCGATTTTTATGACGGTTTTTTGCGTCGTACAAATCCGTCGATAGAAATCCTGTGTAGTATCGTTCATCTCATTGTCAACGTCGTTTCTTTTTGTTCGTATTTTTTTTTCCCCCTTCTTTCTTTCTTTCTTTCTTTCTTTCTTTCTTTTCTTTTTATCAATTCGTTCGTAAAACTTCGACCCTTTTTTTTCTTTTTCTTCTTTTCTCCCTTCCGCCTCCCTCCGGTCCCTACCGCTCCTCCCACCGCCCGTTTTATTTTTAGCCATCAGTATTATTATTATTATTATTGTTATTATTATTATTGTTATTATTATTATTATTATTGTTATTATTATCCTCGACGTCGTAGTTTCTTTTTTTTTTTTTTTTTTTTTTTGATAGACGTAAAAGAAGGTACTTTATGTTCTAACGATCGAATGTGTCTCTCGTTCTATCTATTCGTTAACCTTGAGCTTATAATTTTCCTCCGTCCTCTCTCTCTCTCTCTCTCTCTGTCTGTCTCTGTCTCTGTCTCTGTCTCTGTCTCTTGCGGTCTATATAGGCTAACTCCACGCGTCGTTGACGACTTTAATCACCGTTATTATTTTTCACGGGATTCTCTCGCTACTGTTATAATACGATAACGATGATCGTTGGTCATGGCCAATTAACTTTCTATGGTACGGAAAGTATAAGTATAATATACCTACCTACGTTTTTGATCGTGTTCGTCCGAGCGTAAATGCCTTTTTTTTCTTTCTTTCTTTCTCATTCTTCTTCTTCTTATACTACTTCTACTATTTCTTTCTTTCTATCTATCTTTCTTTCTTTCTTTTTCTTTCTTTTTACGAGGCAAACGTACGCACGGCGACGATTGTGTTCCAGATCGCGAATATACGGCGATGCTTCTTATTTCCTTCCTTCGGTACTGATACTACTACTACTACTATTACCTACTACTCTATTACCTACTTTCGATCTACGGATCTTTTATAATAAACGGCCGCGATATGCAAGAAATAACGACGACGATTTTCTAACTTATAAGGTAGTATATATATATATATCTCTAATTCCATTTTTTCTCACTCTCCCTTCCTCCATTCTTCTTTTCTTCTTTCATTTTCTATACTGTTTTTTTCTCTCTCTTCTTTCTCTCTCTCTCTCTCTCTCTCTCTCTCTCTCTCTCTTCCTTCTTCTTTCATCCTCCTCTTCGGTTAGACGAGACAACACGAAAGGAATATAATGTACGCGCGTATGGTAGGACGAAAGTACGAGGTTGGGCGAGGGGGGGGGGGTGGGAGAAGAGGAGGAATATGAGGAGGATGAGGAGGATAAGGAGGAGGTGAAAGGGGGAGGACGCGTAACGGAGAGTCGCGATCTCCTACGAGTCGTTGTCGTTGTCTTTTTTTCTCTTTCGTCTTTGGATAACCGCGAATCTTTGACTCTCTCTCTCTCGTTTTCTCTCGTGCGAAAGAGAGAGAGAGAGAGAGAGAGAGAGAGAGTACATCTCTTCCGTACCTGTTTCTCGTGCCTGTGGGAGTGGTACTCGAACCAGACGACCTCGACGATTCCTTCGTAATGCCAACAAGGAATGCCGCCGGACACGCATTCCTACGTATAGAAATGTCGCGATGTGTCTACGCATGGAAAGGAAAAAGTCCAATGGTCGATGGAAAAAAGAAAAAGAAAAAGAAAAAGAAGAAGAAGAAGAAGAAGGTGAGGAGGTGGTGGAGGAGGGGAAGATGGTTGACGTCGCGTGCATATTAGATAGGCCAATGAAGAGAGAAAGAGAGAAAGAAAGATGGATAGAGATACATCTATCTATCTATCTATCTATCGAGAGAGAGAGAGAGAGAGAGAGAGAGCGGTATTGCTTAGAGTACACCTTCCCTAGAGATTACTCCTTTGATAATAATTCATTCATGACGATTATACCTTTTTCTATCCCTTCCCCTCCCCCTCCTCCCCCAATCCCACCCTATTCATAGTTACGCGTATAACGTTTTACGCTTACGTTCACCCTAACGATACGATCCTAGAATCGATTGCATGATAGAAATTTGTATTGTACCCGCGTTAACGAATTCTAACGAATTAAACAAAAGATATCCGATCGAACTAATTTGAAGAGAAAATAAAAAAAAAAAAAAAAAAGAAATTACGAACGATCGGACCGATCGTTTAAGAATGAAGATTCTTCTCGTATAATTAATACGTTCGTTTCCTATTATTATATTCGTGCCGATTATGAAACGCAGAAGATATTAATTTGATGAAACGTTTATCGAATTGTTATTATTATTATTATTGAAATATTATTTAATTTAAATTGTTATTATTATTTATTGAATTGTTGTTGTTGTTGTTGTTATTATTATTATTATTATTATTATTATTATTATTATTGTAATTATTAAAATATCATTATCGGCACGAATTTTCCGGACGAACCAATGCAATATATATATATACATATACATAAAACAAATACAAAATATATTTTGTATATGTATTGTATATACATATACAAAAATACAATATATATATATATATATATATATATATATATATATATATATTTTTTTTTGTACTTTTCTTGTTATTTCCTTTCCTTTTTTTTCCACTCTTCCTTTCCTTTCCTTCCTTATTTCTTGGAATGTATGCCGCGTTGAAAAAGAAGAAGAAGAAGAAGAAGAGAAAGAAAAAGAAAAAGGAGAAGAAGTAGAAGGAGGAGGACGATGAGGAGGAGGAGGATGAGGAGGAGGAGGAGGAAATAGTAGTAGTATATCTCTAGGAAGGGAAAGTTAACTATTTCATATGTGGGTACTCCGGTATTACGGAGGAGGAATATATTATTTGCCGAGAAGTGACGTGGCGCCGAAATGCGTGGAAAAGAGGGTGACACGAAATATCGTCGGTCGTGCGTGCTCGTATGTGGTATGTGCGTGTGCGTACGTGTGTATGCGTGTGTGTGTTCGTATGTGTATGGAGGTGTGTGTCTCGTCTCGTTCGTCGACGGATCATCTATGTCTGACACACATTGGCCTACTTTTCTCTCTCTCTCTCTCTCTCTCTCACACTCTCTCTCACTCTCTCCTTCTTTCTCTTTCTTAGCAAACGTGAACGCATTTCACGTACACGCTCATATACATATATATATATGCGTGTATATATGTATGTATGTATGTATGTATGTATGTATGTATGTATGTATGTATGTATGTATGTATGTATGTATGTATGTATGTATGTATGTATGTATTTATCTACGTAAGTATTCGTTTCACGTGTATACGTTTGCATTCGGGAACGCGTCTTGCTTCTCCTTTTCTTTTCTCGACTTTGAGAAAGAGAGTGAGTGAGTGAAAGAGAGAGAGAGAGAGAGAGAGAGAGAGAGAGAGAGAGAGAGAGAGAAAAGTGGACCGGGATTACAACGAACGCTTTTCTTGGATCGTAAAAATGTTATATTGCCAAGCGTTCGCATAAGTTTCTTCTTATTTCGTTGGATTAAGATGGAACGAAAAAGGCTCACCGCGTATTTCTCTGTTGGTATGTATTTCGTGTATGTACGTATGTATGTATGTGTATACGTTAGGGGGCATATATATATAGGCGGAGACGACGACGACGACGGCGTTCTTAATTCGTCGGTCGCCTTGCTAATGAAACGATTGCGTTAATAGTTTTATTTCATATATGGAGAGGAGTTAACGAGCGATACCATCTAGGGATATCTCGTCTTTTTATTTCCAATTTAACTTTATCGTTCTCTCTCCTTTGCCGTTTCCTTTTTTCTTTTTTCCTTCCTTTTTTTTTTTTACCACGTTTTTCTGCTTTTTCTTCCGTTCTTTTTTTGCTTCCTTCTTCTTTCCTCCTTTCCTTCTTTAACAACGTATATGTTCCTCTCTCTCTCTCTCTCTCTCTCTCTCTCTCTCTCTCTCTCTCTCTCTTTCTCTCTCTCTCTCTCTCTCAAGACGCACTCGCTGCGTCTCCGAAGAAAATAAAAAAGAAAAAGAACAAGAAAATGAAAGAAATGATAATCCAAAGAATATATTTTCGCTGGGCGAGTGGTTTATATATATATATTTTTTTTTTCTCTTTTTTATTCATTTGATATAGCTGATGACGCCAAACAGGCGATCGTACAGGAACCATAGCAACGTAAACAATTTCGTCAATTGGCGTCATTCCGCGCAGCGCATGTGTTAAACGATGTACAGATGTACGATGTACATATGTACGTTTCGTACTATATATATTACCGAACGATGATAACGAAAAATAAAATAAAATTTAATGAAATGAAATGAAATAAAAATGAAAGCAAAAAAAAAAGTATAGATCGATCGTATATTATATATATATACACGTAATATATTGTATATTACGATATAATCTATATTACGATAGTGTTCGTTAGAAGTCCTCGCAGTTGCATTTCGCATAGGTGCGTTCTATCGCGATGATTACGTAATAGCAACGAGAACTACGGTGTTAAGCTCCTCCCACTCATGAACCCTCAACCCCCAACCACCAACCACCGCGATCGATGAAAATCAAAAACGTTTTCGAAATTCAAATGTCTATATACCTGTCAGCGTGTGTATATATATATATATATATATACGTATATAAATTTGTACTCTTGTAGCTCTTGGAGATTTGCATTGGCAATAAAATAGTGAAGTATAATGCGTGAGAATGGCAAGTGCGGACGCACCGAAGATAACAAACGTTAAACCGACGATTCTCTAACCTTCAAACACTCGGTTTGTGAGTGAATGAGAGAGAGAGAGAGAGAGAGAGAGAGAGGAAGAAATGCATATAGGGTGCACTTATTGCATTATACATTTTACACAAATTAAACATTAACACCGAACGAATAAATTTGAGCCCTCTATTAATTCTTTTTCTTTTCCTTTTTTTCCTTTCATTCGATCTCTCTCCTTTCTTGTCTTTTCCTTTTCTTCTTTCATTTGGTCTCTTTCTTTCTTATCTTTTCTTTCTTTCTTTTTTTCTTTTTTTTTTTCATTGGGTCTCTTTCTGTCTTTTCTGTTCATTTTCTTTTATTTCTTATTTCTTTATTTTTTTTTTTTTTTTATTTTTACAACCACGATGACACACACACAGTACGCGAAAGAAAAGAGATCAATTCTTTTTTATCTCTTGTATACGAACAATTTAATATTCTAACGTTTGTCTCTTCACCCCATCGATACGCCATATGATTATCGATTTATTTGATCGTCGACCGGGAATAATTATTTTTTACCGAGTCGCGATAATGAGAAATTAATAGTGATAGTAGGAGCGAATCTTTTGCGACGTGCGTTCGTCGATTCTATCGGTTTTTCTATCGGTGTTAGTGGATGATGCGTATCGAGCGCGCGCGCACGCACTTGCGGGAACTAGGGCTCTTTCGTTTCGTACGTTGTGAAACGTACGAAAATACGTACGTAGGAGATTCGGACGAAGGAGGAATAAGAGGAATGAAAGAAGACTGTGAGGAGGAAGAATAAGAGGAGGAGGAGGAGGAGGAAGAGGAGAAGGAGAAGGAGGAGAAGCATGAGGAGCACTTACGAAGTTTGCCTTGGCTGACGAATAGTCGGCGTTTAAGTAACATTACGCAAGCATATATATATATATATATATATATATATATATATATATACACACACACACACACACACACACACACACACACACACACATGCATATATATATATATATAGTGCGTATCCCAAGCAAGGCGCCACCACGCACAATATCTATCACCAAACGTTATTCCCTTTCCATTACCGATATTTTGGCCTCCAAATTGATGGTTGCGTTGTTGCGTTAAAGAAGAAAAAAAAAAACAAAAAAAGAAATAGAAGAAGAAAAAAAACGAAAACAGAAACGGAAAAAAATACATAAAAGCACGCGATACGACCGACGGCTTTTTAAGAAAATTGCTTGCGTCAATTACATCCGATAAGACTCGTTACGATATCCCGAGGCAGTTTTACAACTCCCTTTTTTTTTTTTGTTTTGTTTGGTTTTTTTTCTTCTTTTTTCTTTCGTATTTTAGATAGTCCCAATAATTCTCGTTTTATTTTTTCACTCGATTTATATATATATATATATATATATATATATATATATATATACACATACTTACATGCGTACATATATAAGTACAGACAAATGTATATATATATATATGTATGTATATATATAGCTGACCTTAGTTTAGATAGCTTAGGAAAAGTATTACGATGTAGTAGTAAAGTAATCGTTGTGAATAATCGTTCTAGAAAAAAAAAAAAAAAAAAAAAAGTTAAAGTCTGTCGCGTGTGTAAATTCTTCTTTTTTCTTTTTCTTTCTAATTTTTCTTTTTTTTTTTTTGAAGTTAACGCTATAACGCTATGAAAAATTCGTAACGAAGGAGACTAACGTCGAATGCGTCGTACGTGCACACATATTATCGCCGTGTTTTGCAGGAAGTCTGCTTTGTAGGGTGAGAGGGACGAACAGATAGGTCACGTGGTGGATGACTTTCAACGGGTTATGGGGGGTGGGTGGGGTGGGGAAGGTTAGGGAGAAAAAAAAGGAGCGAAAAAAAATAACAGAAATGAACGGAGAAAAGAACAATAGAATCTACGACCTTCGTCGTAACTTCGAGGTAAAAAAAAAAAAAAAGAAAGAAAGAAAAAGAAAACCTATGATGACAAATTACGTCGGCCTCAACTAACGAATGTGACTATCGAAGATGGAAATATAAATGTTATTCGCATGATCAAACGGAATTAATTTATAGCGTAAAGGTGGACGATAATGAGCTCTTCGCTCGTCGCATTCCTATTCCTCTCTCTCTCTCTATCTCTCTCTCTCTCTCTCTCTCTCTCTCTCTCTCTCTCTCCCCCTGTCTGTCTGGTTATTCTTTAAATCGGAAATCTAGCAAAAGTATGGTCGACCAATCAGAGTGCGTATTAAAGAGGCGTGCGAGACCGTGGTCGTTCGACGTTATGGCCCCGATTAGAATTTCTAATCTGCTTTTAACATTTGCGTAGATTGTGTATAACGTCAGAAACGCGCGTGCGTATTTATGTATATATGTACGTATATATGTATGTATGTATGTATGTATGTATGTATGTATGTACGTATGTACGTATTATCGATGGATACATTATTAATGTCCAATGGCGACAATTTATCGATACAACTTTTCTTTTTCGCACGTAATAATTCATATCAATATATACACCATAAATTTGTCTATTTTATTTTTGTTCGTGTTGTTTTCTTTCTTCTCTCTACTTCTCTCTCTTTTTCTCCTTTCAACAAAATTCACCGATCGATCGAACGATCCGTACGATTCGGCCTCGACTTCGATCGATTTTTCTTTTCTTTCTTTTTATCTTTTTTCTTTTTTTCTTTTTCTTTTTCTTTTTTTTTTTAATGACATTACGCGAGATAAGGTATAAACCGCGTTACCAGATTGTTTTACAGCCCTTTCTGAATGTTAACATATCGTCAATGGTCTTAATATATTCGACGGGATTAACTAGGATTTATTCGGATCACGTCGGATTCGTTAATCGATCGTTAGGGACTAATAAATAAAGTTGAGGAAAAACTTTTATATATATATATATATATATATATATATATATATATATATTTATATATAAATCGATACGATTGCGGATAGATATGACATTGATTATATCCATTCTATACGAAATAAAAAAAAAAAAAAAAAAAAAAGACAAAAGAAAAAAACATTTTTCCCCCGTCTATCCCCGGCGCGATATTCCTTCTTTCTATCTTTTCTTTTCGCTTATTTATTTATTTCTTTCTTTTTCTCTAGAACAACGAACTTCGAACGACACGTGCGATTGATAAATTACGTAAAGCGCGACGCGACGCAATACAATAATCCTATCCGTCGTGTTCGGCCGAATTAACGTTAAGACTTTTTCGTTTCCCGTTAGAAACGAAACAAAACAAAACGAAACAAAACAAAACAAACAAAAAAAAAGAAAGAAAAATTCCAATTGAATTCGTAGGATGCGTCGAAGGCGCGAGATACGAATGATCCTCCACGATTCCATACCCCGTTCGAAATCGTATCTACGAGAAGTAGAGAGATATATAGGCTCATTATCCGAGTTACGATCGTCGTGATAATAGAGTAACGTCGTGATAAAAGAAGGAGGAGAGGGAGGTGAGGTGGTGGCGGAGGAGGAGGAGGAGGAGGAGGAGGAGATAGGAAAGAAGCGAAGTAGAGGGGAGAAGACCTAGACTCGTTTAAAATTCTAATAATATTTCTTGTTCTTGGTGAATAATGGCCCGTAGTCGATAAGAAGGCAATAGAGCGAGAGTAGAAGCGGATCGTATCGGGAGAGTCCGTTTATAGCTTAGCGGTCGAGCAAGCGTGTTCGAGAGAGAAAGAGAGAGAGAGAGAGAGAGAGAGAGAAATCGAGCTTGCAGTAGCGCGAACATAACATCAGTCGGGCGTGCGTTGCACGCGTGCGTGCGCGCGAGGCGCTCTGTTCACGCGTGCGCTCTCATGGCGTTTTTCACGCTTCTCGCTTCCTCCTTCTCCTTATTCTCTCTCTCTCTCTCTCTCTCTCTTTTTATCTCTATATCTATCTCTCTCTCTCTCTCTCTCTCCGTATCTATCTCTTTCTCTCGCTATCTCTTTTTCTCTAACGCTTACTAAAATAAACCTTGCAAATATAGGACGACGCACGGCTTGCGCGTGTATGCGTGCGCGCGTTCTATCCGCTCTCGCTGTCATGGAATTCCACGCTCCGCTTATTATGCCGCCTCACTATGACGCTCTCGGTTTATCGAGCTTCGACCTTTCCTCTCTTCTCTCTTCTCTCTCTCTTTCTCTCTCTCTCTCTCTCTCTCTCTCTCTCTCTGTGTGTGTGTCTTCTTTTCTCATCTCTTCTCTCTACTCTACTCTACTCTACTCTACTCTACTCTGCTCTACTCTACTCTACTCTTCCTCTTCTCTTTAACACTTTTCCATAGTTCGGTTTGATAAATTACCAACAAATTGCGAAAACGATAGGTTTGTGGTGTCGTACGAGATAATACATATCCGACCCATTTCTAAGATCATATTGTAAGTCATTCGTTTAAAAATGCTCCCTTTTAATTTTTTTTTTTTAACGAACATATATATATATATATATATATATATATATACGCATATATGTACATGCGTACACACACACGCACACACAAATATATATATATATATATATATATATCTTCTGTAAAGTAGGGTCGTCGTAAGTATCGTTCCCGCGCGAATATCACGCATTCTTTCTTGAGGACGAGGGAAACAAAACGAAAAGAAAGAAAATGAAAATGAAAATGAAAATGAAAATGAGAAAGAAAAGAAAAGCAAAGTGAAGAAGAGAAGAGGAGTTCGTAGAAAAAGAAAAAGAAAAGGAAAACGATGAACGCTCCCGGGGTCGTCCGGGGGTGGGAGAGGGATGGGTAGGGATAGGGCAGCGAGTGGCGTACCAAGTCGCAGCGAGGAGTATACTGTACTATAACGTGGTCGTGCGGGCCGGACGGAGAAATTAGGTGGGAAATTATTTAAATCATTCGTTCCCGATGAGCGACAGCTCGCGAGTTGAGACCCAAGAAGAAGAAGAGAGAGAGAGAGAAAGAGATATAGAATGAAAGATAGAGAGAGAGAGAGAGAGAGAAAAGAGAGAGAGCTTGGTAGCGCGGGGCCTGCCACCAAGGAGAGGGCCACTTAATAAAGAGTCGCCGACAGCGTGACAGTAAAGTAACTTCGTTCGCCGGAATTTAAAATTAGATTCATAAAAATTATTCTAATAGATTCTCTCGCGGTGCTCCCGTAAAACCCATCTCTCTCTCTCTCTCTCTCTCTCTCTCTCACGCGCACGCGCTAGCTCGTTCTTTTTCCTCTTCGTTCACCCTCCGCAACAGTCTCTTACTCCTACCCCTCCTTCTCCACCCCCTCCTTCCTCTCCTCCACCTCATCGTACTTTTCTCGACGCTCAGGGGCCAAACGAGGCAAATTCGATTTGACACGTGGCCCGTCGACCGTTTCTGCATTCTTCTCCGGTCCTCTTATCTCTACTTCACCCTCTCACCCTCGCTCATCTCGGCCCTCACCCTCTCTTCCTCTCTTTCCTTACTTCTTCTCTTCCTTCTTTCCTTTCTTTCGTTCTCTTCCTTTTCCGTTACCGCTACCTCCTTCTTCTTTACCTCCTTGTCTCTTACTTGTCGTCCTTAGAATGCTCCTTCACTGTGCGAAGGTGACAGAAACGAGAGAAGGAAAGAGAATGAGAGTTTTAAAGAGTGTGAGAGAGAGAGAGAGAGAGAGAGAGACGAGTTATGCAAATGTGACAATAACCGAACGTCAATCAGGAAGAAAGTTAACTCGGTGGGATATGCCTGACTCTCCTCCCTCTCCCCTTTCCCCCCCCATCTCGATTCATCCCGGCGCGCTCCTCTACTCCTTCCAGTCTCTCCCACCCTCCCTCCTGCCCGCCACCCCCCACACCCCACACCCCCAACTTGCCAGCCCATCCAACCCTCTCTCATCCTTCCTACTCGTTCCCATAGAAATTAAGGATAGCGGAGAGAAGCGTCCTTTGCGGACAGGGCCACGATGGGATATCCTTCGAATGCAATTTAAACTTTGCTAGACGCGATTTCCTCCTTGCGAAGAATTAACGACGACGATCTTCGTTTCCACCCCACCCAGCAACCACCTACCCACCCCCATTTTCGATTCTCACACCTAGGAAGTCAGTCGTCTCCTGTCTTACCAACTCTATTCTATCTCGTCTTCTGTCTTTTATGGTTTCAAGAGAGATAGAGAGAGAGAGAGAGAGAGAGAGAGAGAGAAGCAAGGGTGCCTCGTTAATCAAGCGTGAAGCACGTCGATGTTCATTCTCTCTCTCTCTCTCTCTCTCTCTCTCTCTTTTCCTTTCTTTTTTCTTTTTTTTTGTTTCTGAAGATGAAACGCGATCGACCATGTTAATATACACGTGACAACCGATTACCTTTAATTATCAAAAAATATTCATTCCGTCGTCCGGAGATAGATAAATCGTTCCCTTATTTTTCTTTTGTCCTTTTTTTTTTTTTTTTCTTCTTCTTCTTCTTTCTCTTTTACTTCGGATTCCTCGTCGCATCGAGGATACTCGTTGGATTTCATTTATATATATATAAAAAAAAAAGAAAAGAAAAAATGTGTTCGTGGTCAAAATATCAAAACCATCGTTCGCGTCGTAATGACGTGAATTGAATCGTTGGTCCCCGTTGAATTTGATTCATTTTTTTTCTACGGTCTAAAAAAGCTCGAGTGAAATTGAGCGTCGTAAGGGGGACGTAGGAGGTATGAGAATTCCTAAGTCCTGTACGGGAGAATGAAATAAGAGAACGTGAAAGTAAAATACCAGAAGGAGTAAAAGGGGGAGAAGGGGAGGGGGAGGGGAGGGGGGAGGGGGAAACGAAGAGAATCGCGTGGACAATCGGAAGTAAGGGAGAATGTGTGTAAGAGTCGGATGAAACAGCGGGTGTCCAGAATGGGGAGTGAAGAATCTCGGTATCTACATGGTTGAAAAGTAGCCTGTTGGCATCGTTGGCACGCGTTTTGGTTCGCACCGACCGCGACTATATACGTTTACGTAGAGAAAAAAGGAAACTTGGAGAGTATAAGAATGGTGGGAAGGATAATATAACGTACATACCTATGCCACCACACTAGAGAAGCAACACAATGTAAGAGTAGTACATACTTGCACGCGCGTACGTTGTGTGTATGTAACATTACGTACGTAATGTAAGATATTCGTTGGTATACGTACACAATAGAAAAGCTAGAGAAAGAGAGGAAGAAAAAGTAAAAAAAAAAGAAAAATAAAAGAAAAAAAAAAGGGAAAAAGGAAGGCGTAATGCCAAGAAAGGATGAAAGGGAGGAAAGAATAGAGACAAGGATAGATAGATAGAAGGAAATAAAAGGAAAAGGAGAAAGAAAGAAAGATGGAAGATACGAGTGGTTAGATTTAACGGTGCTTTAACAATCCTCTCGGTGAATGCATCAAAGGAATATAAATCGAAATCCAAAGGAGGAAAACAGGCGTCTCGTCACGCGCGAAATAGATCAGCTTCCAAGGTAAAAGCTTGGCCAAGAAGAAGCGAGCGAATAAGCGAGTTAGCGAGTTTAGATTACCAGCCAACCAACCGACGAACCAACCGACGAACCAACCAACCAACCAACCAACCAACCAACCAACCAACTAACCAGCCGATCAGCCAACCAGCCAGCCAGTTTAGTTGGCTAACCAGCTGGTAAGGCAACAGAGGAAGGTTCGATATGAGAAAAGAGCACTTGTTGCTCCTCTGGCAAAGTCCTCCGGAGTGTTTACACGCTAAATAAGTATACATACACTAATATATATATATATATATATAAATGAACGAGAGAAAACGTCATGTACACGGGGTGTTCCAATAGTTCACTCCTTTTTCGGACCTCTTCAAGTTCTTCCGCGTGAAGAAAAAGCAACCCATCCGGTATTAAGAATATCTCTATCGATCGATTTCAATTTTCGTCGTACTAATCGAAACACCGACGATATAATAACGAATAATACTCATCGAATGAGTCACTTGCAAAAAAAAATTGATATTCGTCCATTTTACTACATACATACTTTAGTACATAACTGTGTTAACAATACGATACTATACTACACATTTTAGTACATAACTCGAAGAGTCGATCGAATTTATCGTACACTGAATATTGACGATTTTAAATGAAAACGATTTTTATGATCGATCGACTCGCTTAAGATTATAATACGTTATATATGTTTTATCAAGTAAGTATTTAGATGTAATCTATCTAAGTACCTTTCTTTTTGAGAATGTCGCTTAGAATATATTATACATGCATACATACATACATACATACATACATACATACATACATTATATATATATATATATATATATATATATATATATATATATATAAAACAAACAAAGAAAGAAAAAGATAGAGACAATGGATATACACGATATGATCATTTGTCAGAGTAATGAAAGTTTCCACGTATCGGTAATATTATTCCACGAAGGTAGAGCGTGATAGAGAGCGTGAGAGAGAGAGAGAGAGAGAGAGAGAGAGAGGGTGAGGGAGTCGATCGGGTTAGTAGGTGGTGGTTATGGGATTGTAGGGTGTGAGGGGTGTTTGGAAAGCAACGAAGGGAGTATATAAAGTGGTACTGTATTATGAGCTAGAACGGAATGAATGGGAACGCAACAAGCTACACGCTGAATGTGCCAAATTGAGGAGAGTCATTTGTTTGATGCCCTGCCGCGCGCGCGTACCGCCAACGTTAAAACGCGTGACAGCTTTCTCTCTCTCTATCTCTCTCTATCTCTCTCGATCTCTCTCTATCTCGTTCTATTCCTTTCCTTTTTCAATCGAAACAACAACGCACCAACGCGACATCAACACCATCGTCATCACATGCCATCACTCGACCACCACCCGTGTAATTTCATCGCGTACAATCGAGCTACGCTGTTCTGCATTCGGTGATTGGCATTCATCGATGATGATACTGCCATCCTTTTTCTCCCTCGAAATAGAGAGAGAGAGAGAGAGAGAGAGAGAGAGAGTGTGTGTGTGTGTGTGTGTGATAGAAAGGACACATACGTTCTCTATCGATGGTCATGGTATATTTGTTTTGTTTGTTTTGACCTATTCTCTCTTCTCTCTTTCTTTCTTTTTTTCTTTTTTCCGTTTTTTCTTTTTTTTCTTTTGTGAAACCACGAAAAACGACCCATCGTTCTTTGATCTATCTCGGACACTTGTTTCGTTTTTATTAATTAATGAGAAATATATTCGCGTTATCGAAATTTATGTTCATTCTATATCGTTACATATAACTGTGCGTATGTGTGTGTGTGTGTGTGTGTTGTGTATGCGCGTTTGCGTTTGCGTTCGCATTTGTGTATTTATAAATCGTTAAGAAAAAGAAATGAGAAATCAGATAAATGAATACAATCGCTAAAGATTAGTTTGGGATATAGTGGTTATAAGCTTTTTGTTAGATCGAATGAAAAGCAATGGAACACGTCGAGATAGATATATAATCGGATATCGGATTCTTTGATAGGCGTACGTATCGTATCGAAAGTAAACTCGATCTCGTTATCGATGGAGGCACGTACGATCGATCGATCGATCGATCGATCGAGAGAGAGAGAGAGAGAGAGAGAGAGGCTCGTTAATCCAGAAAGTTAAAAAGCGATAAAGATCGATATTTATTATACGTACTTGCTACCGTTATCACGTCTTATCTCTTTGTCGCGTTTCGCAATCGTTTCTTTCTTATTCTACTTCTTCTTTTTTTTTTTTTTTTGTATTTTTTTTGTATTTTTATCTTTACTTCGAGTACGTACGAGGGTCCTCCTCGATCATGTATAATTATTACTCTCTCCGTCTCGTTCTTTCCTGTCTCCGTTCAAAGCGCACTTGCAAATAATATTTCTCGAAAAATATTGCTCGGCAATAAATAATGTTTTTTTTTCTTTTTCCCTATTCTTTTTAAAGTCGTGCGACAAATATAATGCATGCGCGTATACAATACGAGGAATTTCTCTAACATAGTACGACAAAATATACTTCGATACGTTCTCGATTAGCTACAATCGCGTCGATCTCATTCGAGCGATCATTTCTCGCGATACGACGTAGCGCGTTAGGCATTTGTTATATTATATCTACACACACACACACACACATATTATATATATATATATATATATATATATATATATATATATCTGTACGACACATACGAACGTATAGATATTATCTAACTGACGTACGATAAGTACGTACGTATGTATTTTATCTATTTTATCCCTTATTCGTTCGAAGCTAAAATACGTCAATTCTTAAACGCCCCGACGTACTTTGGTCTCAAAGGATTAGCGAGAAGGAATTCTCCCTCGCTTAGACTTCCTTCTCGTAGGTAAATCGGAATAATGCGGATGCATGGCAGGATCGTTCGAACGATCTCGCTCGCCGTTAGAAAGATCGCTCGACGGGACAGAGAGAGAAAGAGAGAGAGAGAGAGAGAGAGAGAGAGAGAGAGAGATGATGATGAGGATTATCGGCGCCTCAGGATCACCGAAGCAGAGCGTGATCCGTCGCGAAGGGTTTGCTCGATCGCATGTTCAGTGGCCTTGAAATAATTACGTCGACTTGCTCTGCCTTCCCGAGCGATTCGCACGGCTCTCGCGCCTCGTTAATCGCAAACACGTTGCGACAATCTCTCTCTCTCTCTCTCTCTCTCTCTCTCTCTCTCTCTCTTTCTCTCTCTCTCTCATTCTCTCTTTAGCTCGGTGAACGTGTCGTAATCGATGGGTTGATATACGAATTTCCATCGCCTGGACCCATTCTCTCTCTCTCTCACTCACTCACTCTCTCTCTCTCTCTCTCTCTCTCTCTCTCTCTCTCTCTCTCTCTCTCTATTTATCTATCTATCTATCTATCTTGGTCTACACAGAGAGTTAGGAGCTTTCCTACGTTCGCGAATCGTCCGACTAGAAACACACGATGCTCCGAATCTCTATTAGAATTCTCTCTCTCTCTCTCTCTCTCACTCTTTCTTTTTCTCTGTCTATCTCTCTAAAAGATGTAATTTTTGATCGACTATGTAACAACGTTCGTTATTAACATATGTATATATAATAAATATATATAACATATGTATAATAAATATATATAACATATATAACGTTACGTTATGTAACATATATATATATATATATATATATATATATATATCTATCTTTGATTTCACATTTAATTTAATAAAATAATTCGACGAGAAACAAGAAAAATATAAAAAGAAAGAAAAAGAAATACATTGACATCCGTCCTATAAAAGTTTTTTTTAATCTGAAATTTTTTTTTGTTCCTTCCTCTCTCTCTCTCTCTCTCTCTCTCTCTCTCTTGCTCGTCTTCATCTTCTTTCCTTCCTTCTTTATTTTAAGACAAATAACGATAATAATGAACGATCTCGCGTATTATTTAATATCAAACGAAATTAAATGAGATATGTTGACACTATTTAGTATCTATGTACGTACATACGTAACGCATATATGTATGTACGTACGTACTTATGTACGTGTAGCCTTGTCCGTGTATAAAAACATGCTAATACATAGGTATTTTGCGATATTCAGGGTTGTCAGCAGCTGTTGGCGACGAGAGGGGAGGGGAGATACACTTGGGACGGGTTTGTTGTTTTTTCTCGGGCGAATCCTCGAGAGATCAAGGAGAGAAGAATGAAACGGGATAGGTCATGGTGGGAAAAGGGGGAGAGAGAGAGAGAAAGAAAGAGAGAGAGAGAGAGAGAGAGAGAGAGAGAGAGAGAGAGAGATAGCAGTATCAACGAGTGTTCCGGCATCCGTGCGGCATCCTTCTCCAGTCTATATTCCTCTCCTCTGTTCGTTCTTCGAAGGGTAAACAAACCCACTGTTTGTTTACCCACTCACTCACTTTTAAAGCGTTTCCAACGATATTCAAGCTCATAGCTCCTTAAAGCGTGGATTGTGACGGTCGTCGAGCTCCCGGGGCGGTGAAGTGAACCTACTCCTCTTCGTTCGAGATTTGATTAAACGAAAATCCCTTTGTACAAGGTATCTCTCATAATAATATTACACAATTCAATTATAATATTAACTTTTATTACGCGTCTGTGACATCTGATGTATGTGTATGCGTGTGTGTCTATGTGTGCATTCGTACGTGAGACCGCGCGCGCGCGCGCGCGCGTGTGTGTGTGTATATATATGTACATGTATATATGTATATTTTATATATAATCGGATCGAATCGACTTTGCTATCGGTGGTCATTACCGTACTTCGTACAATCAAATTCTCCGTTAAACGATTCTTATTTCATTAATGATCGTTCATTTAATAATCTTTAATCATTCGTATTAAATCGATAATTAAGTTCGTACGAGATATTTAACAGGTTAATTTAACTTTCGTTAAATCACTGCGCACATAGTGTCGAGAATAAACGACGCGCGTAGTAAACGTTTTTTCTTTTTTTTTTTTTTTCCAATCTTTCGTATCGTCGTCGTATCGTCAAATTTTTCGTTGTTTACGTACTATCGACGTCGATCAGGGTCAAGCGATCGTTTAAGATATAATAATATTATATACAAAGTAGAGGTCATCGTACGTACAATTAATTATAAATGATCGTAGTTGTACGTAGTTGTCTCTCTTTCTTTCTCTAGTTCCTCGTTCCACGAAAAGTACTGTCATGGCAACAACGATCCATCCGTCTCTATCCATGCCTCCCGGTGTATCCGACTTCTCTCTCTCTCTCTCTCTCTTTGAGAACATAATCATACTCTCGCGTTTTCCATCGTGCATAATGTTTCGTACAAAATTAGAAGAAACGAGGAGAGAAAAATGAAACAGAGAATAGAAAAACGTTCATATAGAAATAGGATTTGAAGAGAGAATAGAATAACGGATCACTGTCCTTCTCTACAATCCGGCCCGATCGACGATCAAATCGGAACACGAGGTATATCTAAACGATCCCAGGATATTGATTGATTCCAATCTCCATAATGCCATTTCCTTTTTTCAATTTCATCTTTTCTTTGTTTTTTTTTTTTCTTTCTTCTTCTTCTTCTTTTTTTTCTTTTATCGCATAGATTATAATCCCCGTAGTATAAAGTATAAAGAGTAATTTGAATAACTCGGTTTAATCTTCGCCGTGCTCGATCATGTGTTAATACTGAAGGAATTTCTCTCTCTCTCTCTCTCTCTCTATTTATCTATCTATCTATCTATCTCTGTCTCCGTCCGTCTATTTCTCTCAAACGGTAAATAGATAGGTATATCCGTTTATAATCGATACTATCGATACGCTTGAAGAACGATAATATTTCAATAAATCCGACACGGAGACGTATTATTTCGTTCATCCGAGAATAATAAAAATCTCTCCTTTTGACGAGAATCTTAGTCGGATTGTTCAATAGTTTTTCCTTTTCTTTACTTGTCCTTTTTTTTTCTTTTCTTATATAGTCGTGCGATATAAGTCGTAAAACGTACTTTACGATCGCACGTATATACGTTGCCTTTTTATCTTTTTTTTTTTTCTTTTCTTTCTTTTTTATTTTCTCTCGCTTCTTAACATTTCTTTTTCCGAATGACTTCGATTTTCAAGTCAGTAAGAAGAAATAAAAGTAATAAATAAATGAATAAATAAATAAATAAAAATACAAGAGAAAGTAAAAGAAAGAATGAAAAGAACGAGTGAAACGAGAAAAATGAAACAGGAAGGATGAGGAGGAGGGGTGAGGGGGGGGGGGGGTTCGTAGGAGGAGGAGGAGGAGGAGGAGGAGGAGGAGGAAAAGTATCTTTCTCTCTCGTGGCTCTCCGATCGCGCACGCATTCCGATTCGTTACGAATCCATATAACACTACATTCGATCACCAACGTCATAATCGTACGCACACATAAGTTTTATAAACTGATATATAAGATAGATAATACCTTACCAACATGGATAAGCGTTGCGAAATGGCCTAGGAATTTGTTTGTTGTCGATATATTATAGAATAATCGCTGGTTACCGAGGGAACGTGTGTATATTAATCGTATTTTAGATCGCAAGTGAAATATTATACGTCATTTATATTTCGCGTATAATTAGAGATAGATAAATGGTTATATGATTGGTCTAGCCGGATGAGTGTCTAAATACGAGGAAGAAAATGAAAACTGAAAGAGGGTAGATGTGAACTGTGAGAAAGTGTGTATATGTGTGTGTGCGTGCGTGTGTGTGTGTGTGTGTGTGTGAGAGAGAGAGTGGTGAAAGAGGAACCACGCAGAAGGGCAAAGGGAGTAGAGTAAGGGGTACAGGGGGTGGGTAGGGGAGAATCCTCGTCCTTCTTAAGAACGACTGAGAAAACGGCGGACGGAACAAAGTAGTTGGCGCCGATTAAACAAATCGCATTATAAGTTAGCTTCCGTTCGCTGCACCAAACTTACCAACTCGCTTTATATTAAGACGAACCGCTCTCGTCGTCTTACTCTCAGCTTCCTCACCTCTTCGCTGTCGTAATAGTAGCAGTAATAGTGATAGTAGCAGTAAGTAATAGTAGTAGTAGTAGTAGTATTAGTAGTAGTGGTAGTAGTCGTTGTCGTACGATCAGGGAAGACCGGCTATAAACTTCAGAAATGGCTTCTCCGTTCCTACCAAATGTCAGGAGGAGTAGAGAGAGAGAGAGAGAGAGAGAGAGAGAGAGAGAGAGAGAGAGAGAGAAGGGGATCTCTCCTTTTCTAGTAGGGGACGATATACCGAAGTGTCCGAGGATGAAATGAGAGAGAGAGAGAGAGCTAGATAGATAGATAGATAGATAGATAGATAGATAGAGAAAGATGCAAGAAGTACGACAGAAGAAGAAGAAGAAGAAGAAGAAGTCAGAAGAAGAAAAGGAGAAGTATAATTATTTAATTGAATTTATCAGGGTGACGCTCGTAGATCTGTCAGGGGTGACAATTTTAGTTTTCCAGCGTCGAGTCGTCGCGGCCCGAATCGAGGAGCCTACTCTCGAAATAAAAGAGAAGGATAAAGAGAAGAGGGAAGAAAGAGAAGAGAGATATGAGAAAGAGAAAAGAGAAAGGAAAGAAAGAAAGGAGCCAACGTTATCTTTTATTTCCTCTACCGACTATTCGGGCCAGTCTAGCTCGGCTAGCAGAAGTTTCTGTCTCTCTATTTGGACCAAGGGACGATCTATTACTCACAATTAGCTCCTATACGCGGACTTTTCCACGAAAGAGCAACGACAGTCTGGAAGCGGGCTATCTCTCGACGCGAGAACGATGTATGCGACGTGAACTTTAACCTCTTAACTCCCTCGGAGAGAACGATCGAGAATCTCCGTACGTGGTCTCGTTATTTATCTCTCTTCTTCAATCTCATTCTCTCTCTCTCTCTCTCTCGCTCGCTCTCGTTCGTTTTCTTTCTCTTTCTATATACGCGTGACCCAAACGATAAGTCAACGTACTTATCATGATTATGAAAGAAATGGAAAAGAAAAGAAAAAAAAGAAAAAAAAAAAAGAAATAAAGAAGAAGCGAAGAAGAAAAATCCTTTGATTTGTATAATAAAAAAGGAACGTCGAGGACGAAGCAATCCATTTCTCGTTTCTTTGAAGATTATCGATCATCGTCGATGATCGTTTTCCTTCTCTCTTTCTCTCTTTTGTTCGTTCTATCTCTCTCTCTCTCTATCTCTCTCTATCTCTCGCTCGCTCTTTCAACTTGATCGAATTGACCGAGAATTAAGAGTCAGACTAAAGTAATAAGGCTATTATCTTCTGGCAAACGAAATCGTATTTTCAGGAGGATATTTTGAGAATGTCGACGCCTCATATGCAAAATTACATCGTATTTGGCTATTCCTTTCTCTCTTCTTTTTCTCGTATAAACGATTTGATTTGCCGAAAGAAAGAGAGAGAGAGAGAGAGAGAGAGAGAGAGAGAGAGAGAGACTCTTGCGTTTCTCGCTTTATTGATAATCCAATAATCTTGGAATCGTCGAACGAATCGTTTTACACGTTTTTAATAAGTAACCCGATGTCTACGTTTGAAGTTACTACGATAAAAATACTTAATTGACGCGTTACAAAATCCACTTGTGTTCGGTAATAGATACGTCTGACCCTTGTAGTCCATCAAGAATTAATCCCATCGTTCTCAGATTCGATGTTAGTTATTTCGTTGAAAATAATTGAAAACGTAAATACTTACACTAACTTTTCATGCTACGCGATCTACATGAAACTGCGAAAGATTTCGTCGTACGATTTTCAACAAATATTGAAATACAATCGGCATTAACATATTTTCTATTTACTTCGTAATAATATGAACGCTTTTTGAATTTTGTTAATATCATTTATTAGTTTGCGTCAAATTGGTTTGATATTCTTCACGTAGGTTACGTGATAGATACGATACTTTTGATCGACGCTAAATAAAGGGGTTAATCGTTAATAATTATATTCTATCTTTATTTTTTTCTTTTTTATTTCGATCGAACGCGTCTCCATTGGCACGCGTACGTTTTATCGTTTCTTTTTTTTTTTGGCCCCTTATCGAATTTAATCGCAAAAAATAAATCCCCGTTGGATAAATAATATCGCCGACCGAGACGTTTATTCTTCGATCGATGGAAAAAAAATAGTTCGAAGATAATCGTAACCACTTTTAATTCGTTTAAGGTAACTAAGCAATGTCTCGCGGCTTGGAAAAAGACACGTCACCCCTCGGCAATCGTTACCAATATAATTCGTCCTAGATGGCGAGACGTGAAAATCAATTTCGAATTAGATATGAAATTTTAGACCGAGTTCACGTCGACTTCTTCGTCGATTTCGTCGTCGTTGTTCGTGTTCGTCATCATAAACCAATAGCAGCTACACACACACACACACACACATATGTACATTTGTAAATTCGTGAATAACTATACTTTCCATATCACTTCCCATCTTGTTCTTTTTCTCTCTTTCTCTCCTTTCATCGTTTTCTTTTTTCCTTTCTTCTTGCTAATTAATATCATCATCCTTCTACCGTATACCTTGTGAGCGGTCGGTGATGTCCAGCATGCGGAACGAGGGACATTTTATGCGTCCGTTCGAATTAATAGACACTTTCCACGTTTTTTTTTCGGGTCGCGATTCGAGAATTAGCGGGGTGGTGGTTGGTTGGTTGGTTGCAGCAGGGGGCGCGGTGATGTAATTCATTCATGGATAGTTAGTCGTGCTGGAGATCTCTCTCTCTCTCTCTCTCTCTCTTAATGCGCGTTATGTCGTAAGTCGTGAAAAAAGTCTCTTCACGAGAAGGAGATAAAGATATATATATATATATAGAAACAGAGAGAGAGAGAGAGAGAAGAAGAAGGGGCCGAGAGAAGAAGGAGGAAGTCAAAGGAGAGGGCGATTCTCGTTGGATACTGAAGAGGAGAATAAGAATAAGAAGAAGAAGAAAAAGAAGAAGAAGAAGAAAAAGAAGGCAGAGAGGAAAGGGGATGACAGGAAGCGGAGTTAGGGAAACTGTACGGAGGAAAGTAGAAAAAGAAAAGGGGGGGAAGAATCCGAGGGGTTGGAAAAAGAAGGGCGCGTGAAATGCCGGATGACGTGATACGCGATAGAGTGAAAGAGTAAGAGAGAGAGAGAGAGGGAGAGAGAGAGAGAGAGAGATAGTACGGTGCAAGCAAAGAAGAGAGTAAAGGATAGAAACATGCGGCTGCAAGAAGGAGCCGTCCAATATTTTAGTTTGCGGAACGATCGCGAAACTTAGCGTCCGACCGACCCACCGACCGATCCAACGACCGACCAACCGACCGACCGACCGACCGACCGACCGACCGACCACTTGAAATATCTTCTCGCCGAAGGAAAACATTCAGAGTCGGCGAGTGTAACGTGCTGCTGACGTAACCGTAAAAATGGCGCGGGCGTTCGTACGCCATGCTCCCGTGAGCTAGAGGAAAAATTCTTATGCGGGCTGACCATCGTTCTCTTTTCTACTGCCGTCACCGTGTCCCGTCCGACTCATCGACGTCTCATACCACTTAAGGATATATATCCTTTCACCTATTCTTTTCTTTCCTTTTTTCTTCTTTTCTTTTTCTATATATATATATACGTCTTTCTCTCTCTTTCTCTCATCCTCCTCTCGAATAGATCGAAACGATCCTGACGTAGGAACTCGTCGAACGACGTATTAGAAAGATCGAAAGGGACAAAAAAAAAGAAAGTTTAAACGCTCATCGACGAATCACAATGCGCGACATGCGCATATCTCTTCGATGATATATACGTGTGTGTGTGTGTATATATCTCATAGACGACTACGATCCCATCGGCGTTCTACATTCGATGGAAACCAATCGAATCGTTGATTTACCTAACGCGTAAGCGTCCATCCAAAGTCTCTTTTGCGAGGCCACACTTTTCGGCACACTAGCTTGCGACGACCGAGCTCCAAGGTCGTTTTCTAGACTATCCTTTTTCTTCTTTCGCCCACCCTCCCCCCCCTCTCTCTCTTGTTCGATAAGAAACAACGACGTACATTTTAACGACGGTCTTCTTCCATCTCCCTATTCGAGTATCGTTGGATATCCGCGATACGAGATCGAGGAAGAGAGCAAGAGAAAGAGAAAGAGAGAGAGAGAGAGAGAGAGAGAGAAATAGATAGAAATAGAAAGCGTGGCCATGAAATTTCTTAAAACGTCGCGAAATACGTTCGTTGATGTATGAAAATGGTCGGGTAGAAGAGTCGAATCAGCTACCACCTTACCCCATCCTTGTCTATTATATACATTCTTCCTCCTCCTCCTCCTCTTCTTCTTCTTCTTCTTCCATACTCGTACTTCCTCTTCTCCCTTTTTCTATCCAGTGACTTTCCACGAAATCGATACGTTCACTTAGTCAGGCGGGCTCCAGGCCGCTCGGAGAACTCGAAGTTTCGATAGATAGAGTATTCGATGCCAGCCCAAGCCAGGCCACGGTCCGTGAATGGGTGGAGGGTGGGGGAGGAGGAGGTGGTTAGGAGGGAGCCTGTTGTAGACGATCGGTAGCCGTCCTATAAATTCGTCATACTGACAGGAAACCCCCTCCCCCTCTCCCCTACCCGTGGTCGACGCTTATAACTTGGATAACCATGAACGATCGCGCGTAACGTCGGACTCGTACCGACGTACGCAAGTAACGGACTTAATTACCATTAACGGCATGCTTCTCGATTCACAATTACGTTTGGACTAGAGGCGAACGTCCGTCATCGCCATCGAAACACTTTCCCCTTCTCCCTACTTGAATTTCGTTTACGACCTTTAACGATCGGATTCGATCTTCTCATCGATGCGTTGAGTTAAGCGAAGCTTTAGGTGACTCTCGACGTTTAAATTCGTCGAACGATATCATTCGTTTTATCTTCTTCTTCTTCTTCTTCTTCTTCTTCTTCGTTTCTTTTTCGATTTTATTTTCATTTTTCTTTTTCTTTTGATCCCTCCTCTTCGATCGTCCTCTAACGAAATCCGAGTTGTCGTGATAAATCAGCGAATGAAGAGATCGTACGTTCGCAAGTACGTACATACATAGATACGTACGTACGTACATACATACGTATGTACATACGATTCGAAAGGTCAGAGTATAGGGAAGGTAGAAACCAAGGTCGATACGTTGTCTCGAGCTGCATTTCTCTAAAGTCAAAACCGAACGACGGATCTCCGAGGACAATGTTGGGTGTAGTGGTAGTGATAGAAGAAGAGCAAGAGGGAGATTGAGAGAGAGAGAGAGAGAGAGAGAGAGAGAGAGAGAGAGAGAGAGAATCGTCTGGTCGGAGGAACGTGCGGGAGGTCGGCGCCGTTCCGGCGCGCCGCGGCGCCACGTGGCCACCTCCACCTACCAACCCCTACCACCCCTACCTCTCTCCCTCCCTCTCTCTCTCTC
>OU964965.1:7399463-7401963 GCA_918808275.2 Dolichovespula sylvestris
GCGAATACGAGGTGATTCGGCATTTTTCTTTATTCCTTTTTTTTTCTTTTTTTTTTTTTTTTTTCTTCAATCCGGCTACTATATCTGTATGTGTGTATATATATATATATATATATATATATATTTTTTTTTTTTCGCAGGTGTGCATTAGCACGATCATAGGGCATCGAAAAGCGACGCTCTTTTCTTTCTCATAGATACGCAATTTGTCACGGTCGTGGAAATTTGTTTTCTTCCTTCCTTTTTTTTTTTTGCTTTATCTTCCCTTTTTACCTCGACGATAGTTATCAAGCGTGTCCGTTTGTTTTCAAAGAAGTAAACAAAGGACAAAATAATGACTCGACGTAGCACGTGTACTGCTATCGACGAAGTGAAAATCATTCGAATTAATCGACGACGATAATTTTTTTCCTCTTCTGCTTCATTTCTTTCTTTTTCTTTTTCCTTTATTGTCTCTTTTTTTTTTTTTTTTTTTTTCCTTTTTCTTTGCATCGAGCAATAACGATATGCAATGAAATTATTCGAGAATGGCCGAAGAGATAAAGGTATTATATACCGATCGCGTTAACGAATCGATTTGTTAATATTTGTAACGTCATTTGTAACGTCAGATTGGATCACTTGGGGAAAATGGATTCACCGAGTTATTTAAGATCGATGATTCAATTATTGTTTATCGAAACTTCAACGTTAAGGAAGATTACCGAAATAATTTGGTTTTTCTTTCTACGAGATACGTACACCCAGATAAAACAATGTCAATCGTTAACGTGAGGACGACGGTGTTCCCCGCCCCCTCCCCCTCCCCACGATAAAACGAGCGTTGAATTTCTCTTTCCTCTTTTATGTTTTTTTTTTTTCCTTTTTTTTTTTTTCTTTTTTCTTCTTCTTCTTCTTCTTTTTTCTTTCTTCTTATCGATACCGCAAACGTCGTATCGCGAAGATAAACACCTAACGTACGACTGATAATTAATACGATTACGAATGATCCGTCATTTTTATGTTTCAGACTGTCCGATTGTCGAGGATGCAAGGATGGATCGAGCACTTGTGATAAGATGTAGACATAATTATACCAGACCACGACGATACGCATACTTCAAAAATACTATATTACGTTAGTGCAATTATTGACGCGAGGAATAATTAACGGCAAGAGAGAGAGAGAGAGAGAGAGAGAGAGAGAGAAAGAAATATGGAGAGAGAGAGAGAGAGAGAGAGAGAGAGAGAGAGAGAGCGTATCTATCTCTTCCACCCTTCTCCTCCTCCTCCTCCTCCTCCTCCTCCTCCTCCTCCTCGACCTTGTCCCTCTCCTCCTCCACCTCCCCCTTTTCTTCCTGCTAGTCCTTCTCATCTTCGTCCTACTCGTCCTTTTCAAGAAGAGAAAGATAGTTGGATGCTTGAATGAAAAGAAAAAAAAATAAATAAATAAATAAATAAATAAGTAGGTAAATAAGTAAATAAATAAATAAAAGGCAGAGTAGGCAAGAGGAATGTAAGGTAAAGAGTGAGGGAGAGAGAGAGAGAGAGTGAGAGAGAAAGGATTTATTCTGGAGGGGATTGACGTGACGGCAAAACAAAAAAAGAATAAAAGAATATAAGAAGAAAGAAGGAGAGATATATTCCAATGCGATTTATCGATCAAAATCAATCGATTAATCTCCTCGTACGTTATTATCCTCGAGGATATATATGTTCGATATTTGTAATTTTATGAGAGATAGGGTAGGTGGTCCTTTCTCTATATGCCTTCTCTTACTTTTGCTTTTCTTTCTTTTCTTTTCTTTTCATTTCATTTCTTTTCTTTTCTTTTCTTTTTTTTATTTTTTTATTTTTTTTTTTTTTTAATTTACCACTTCTCTTCGCTCCCCGCCCCCCCCCCGATTTTCTCCCCTTCCTCCGCCCCGATTTGGACGACGGAGAGAAACAGAGAGAGAAAGAGAGAGGGATAGAGTGAGAGCGCAAGAGAAAGAGAAAGAGAGAGAGAGAGAGAGATGAAAGGAAGAAGAAGAAGAGAAGTAATTAGCAAATATATTTATAATGGATAATGTGACACGGTGTCAATTAGGAAAATGATAAGATGAACAAAAAAAAAGAAGTGCACACGACATTTTTCAATCGAACTCTCTCCCCCGCCGACTTTTCGCCGTATGTACAACGATCTCTGTCATCTGTTAAGAGGTAACCTCATAGTGTTCTAAGAAACGCACGCTATATAAATATATAAATAAATATAAATATTATATACATACATACATACATACGTACATACATATATACATATATATATATATATATATAAATAGATATTAATACAAATATATATACGAATGGAAAATATACGATGTGTGTATATATATATGTGTTTGTGTATGTATGTGAATATATATATATATATATATATATATATATATGTGTACATCGATATATACCTATATATGTAATTAATATTATATACCAGAAAGTAAGAGCGTGTATGTGTATATGTATGTATGTATGT
>OU964965.1:7406963-7409463 GCA_918808275.2 Dolichovespula sylvestris
TAACCAGCCGAAGGTTTCCTTTGCGCGTGGTTTCCCTTGAAAAAAATTAATAGAACATTAGAAACCGCGCAAAGGAAGGAGTCTTGCGCGAATCTCGCGACGTAGAGGATATTAAAAGAAAGAAATACAACAATAACAACAACAACAACAACAACAACAACAACCACAATATTTGATTACCTTCGTAATAGTATAGATTGTTTGTTCGTTTGTTAGTTTTTTTGTTCTTTCTTCCTTTTTTTTTTCTTCTCTTTTCTTTTCTTTTCTTTTCCTTTCCTTTATTTTCTTTACTTTTATTTTTTGATCTTAAGCTGCAAATACGATATATGCGATAATGAATGAACGTTAAGCGAAAAAAAGAAAAAAGAAAAGAAGTAAAATGTTTAAAGGATGTATAAGATAATTACACGTAGTACACACATATTTGATACTTGAGTTATATATTTAAACATAAATACACTATTTAATATATGATTCAAGCTTACAATAAACGGGTTGTATAGAATGGGGTCTCTATTCTTTCAAAAATATTTTGTCACGATTTTCATATACTTCCATTCCTATCCATTCAATATATATATATATATATATATATATATATATATATATATATATATATACACATAAGATTTTTAAAAAGATATTTAATTAAAAATTATATTGAAGATTAAAGTAACGTATGTTCTATAGTAATCGACATATATGATTTGAAAAAAATATATATATACATATATATATATATATATATATATATATATATATATGAATATTATAAATAAATAATCGATAAAAGAAGAAAATAAATACACCGCGCTCTTTTCATTTATGGTATATGTATGTACAACACGTACGTATACATATCTCGCTGACGAATCATTGATCAACGTCAAACCAAAGAATAGGGTGTATTGTCGTATCCTTGGAAAAGAAGGTAAGAGGTCTGTTCGTCTGGTAGGACAAGGAAGGATCGTCCCTCTTTGGTAAGCGTAAGTGCAGACATAATCTTTCCTCCTTTCTTTTTCCTTTTTTCTTATTTCTTTCCTCTCTCTCTCTCTCTCTCTCTCTCTCTCTCTCTCTTTTTCTTTTTCTCTTCTTCGTCTTTTTTCATCCCTTTCGAAGATATTAGTCAGTTTCATAGATCTCTATGCGTTTCGGTTTCGTTGGTTTACATTTGAAACGAAGTAACATTCAAGATTAACGATTAAAAAATTCGAACAGACGTTTAACTCGTTTCTTTTTTACGAGGAAAAATAATTGATTTTTTCTTTTTATTTATTTATTTTTTTTCCAAAAAACAATTCGTTTCATTCATCGATTTTGTATATGATCGATACAACCGATTAAGAACCATTTAACGTGTCTTTTTTTGTTCTTTTTTCTTTACGTACACACACACACACACACACACGTACGCATGCAAAATGTTTGCGCGTTGAAAAGATTAAATCTTAAAGATAAATGAAGCTTGCCGTGGCATCTGGCATAAGAATTTTTAATTAAACCGTCGTAATGGACGTTAGAAAGTAAATAGATATATCTATTCCGACGAATATATATATATATATATATATATATATATATATATATATATATATATATATTATATGAGCGAAACTTCGATAATATTCGATCGTTCATCGTTCGATTAAAGCTGTTAAACGCAGGCCAATTATGGTTTATAATAATAAAGGAGAATATATTTGAGAAAAAATATAGGAATATATTTAAAAGATTTTCAAACAAAGATTATCTATTTCATCCATTTTGGACGGATCCCATGTGTCGCCTCAAAAACCATGATTTTACGCGCAAATTATAAACGAATCGTTTCTCAGATAATTCGAACGCGTGATCGTAGATATATCTGATACCAACGAGGTAATTGCGCGATTAAGTTTATATTATAAATCTGATAACTCGTATCTCGAATAATTAATATTATTATATTTACGTGATTTAATTTTACGCGTACGTGCGAGATCTTTGGATAATATATTTCTCTCTATAATAAATTAATATTTAAACGTTTAGTACATACATTCGCTTAACCATTAGGTGGTTCGAAACGCGCGAGAAACTTGCAATGATCTTAAGTTAATATTTCAAGAGGCCAATTATAGGCTATTGAGTTATTTTCGAAGGTTCACCATATAACCTCTTGAGAATGGCTCTCAGTCGTATTTTAATTTTACCATGTTGTCACTTAAAATGCACTGACGGCGATGGCTGTAGGGATGTCGAATTAAGAAACTGAAACGACGTAACATTTCGTCTACGATTTCACATAGCCGTTCTCACGCGTAAGCGAATAGGGTTTTATTTCATATTTTATGTTTTCTCACTAATAGAACCGAGTCATAAATTTTTCGCGTTTTTCTTTTCCAAAGTTCAACATTTTCGAATAATATTCGTAATTTCATATTAATAGGTTCGAATGTTACATTAAAGTCGAGACATAAATCTTTGAAGTTTTGCCTTTATAAAATTCAATCGCAAAGTC
>OU964965.1:7429463-7439463 GCA_918808275.2 Dolichovespula sylvestris
TATACATATATATACATATATATATATATATGTATATATAGAATGTTTATATATATATATATATATAGTATATATTAAAATATATTAGACTATACGTATACTTAGTGTTAGTTATCTTCAAGCGCGGCAGTATACGAAAAATTTTTATCGCGAGCCAATACTAATATCGATCGCTCATACGTTCGAATTAATTTTTCCATTCGATCATGCGAGGACGTCTTTCCGAATGCTTTCTTTCTTTCTTTCTTCCTTTTTTTTTGTTGTCGTCATTAAAAAATCTCTTTTTCTTTACCTTTTCTCTCGAAACGAGAGATCGATAATGGGGGAAAGTAAAAAAAAAAGGAACAAAAGAAAAAAAAAATAAGAAAAAGAAAAGTAAGGAACAACGAAAGGAAAAACGAAAGAAATAAAGATCGATAGAAAATAACAAAAAAAAAAAAAAATAAAAAAGAAAGAAGAAAAGACACAAAGAAGAGTGAGGGAGAAAGGAAAGTCGCGTTCGTACGTTTTTGACTTCGAATTTAACAAACTTCGAGGGAGTTAGGTAGGTGGGTTGGTGGATTGGTGTGATGTGGTGGTGGACACGAGGGGATGTGGCGGAGCGGGGAAAGGCGTGGGGTCACTCAATTATAGTCGTTCTCATTCTGCGTATTGTAAAATCTCGCGACCTCCTCTTTCGCAGCATCCAAGATGGCTCCTCTGCAAGGATTTGGATCCCAATTCACTCCGGGACAACCGAGCGATTCGAAACACGTGACGCGACGATTCGTGTTAGTTGGACAGCATTGAACTATTGCCCAAACGCAAGAGTTTGGACTTCGAAAGTACGGCTGATTCATCGGATTTGTGTCCTGCGAATGAAGCAAAAAATTATGAAATTAATTTTTTTTTTTTTTTATTTTTTTTTTTTTATTTTTATAACATTAGCGCACGAACGTCGTGGAACATTTTCGGACTTATAGAGTAAAGTTTCCATTTCTTCTTTCTTTTTTTTCTTTACCGTAACAAATCTCTCTCTCTCTCTCTCTCCTGTGTGTTAATAATACATACATAATCCGTTAAACTATCGATCGTTCGTTTTACGTCAATATTATCAACGAAAGTATCCAAGAGGATGAAAAATCGTTGAGTTTCTATATCGTTCGGGATAGATCGATCATAAATCTTAGCAAACGTTTCTATTGATAGATGGATATATATATATATATATATAGACGTGAACGTAAGAGGTTCGGACGTGTATCAGGTAAAGTTTGAAATCGGTTGTATTATCCGTTGGGAGGGCGCGAACTATGTTTGTCTATGGTTGTATCAACGATTACACGGGACAGGAGCGTGAAACGGTTTGACGGACAACAAATGGTTGATGGCTCACCGGGAAATTGACCCCGTTTTCAAAGCCCATCCTCGACTCGATCGTCGGCCCTGAATGGGGCAAGGATCCTTTGGATTGAATTATTATCCTAGCGCTAACCGGTAACGCGTTCAATCTGGCTTCTTCGTGACGCCTATGTTGTTCGCTCATGATTCTCCTGTTGTCCTCCCTTTCCCATTGGGCTTTGGCGCTATCGGTAAAAATTAAAAAAAAAAAAAAAAAAAAAAAAGAACGTATAAATCTTTACGTCAATTGGCACACCTTCAACACGACGATCATAATTGATATATAAAAATGCGAATATCACCGTGTAAGACAAAAGATGTGTCATTACTTAGACGATCTATCGGATGATATATTCTCTCTCTCTCTCTCTATCTATCTATCTATCTATCTATCTATCTATCTATCTATCTATCTATCTATCTATCTATCTCACCTGTTCTCGTGCTGACGTCGGGCGTTTTGTCGTGCTATAATCTCCTGTCTCCTTTTCTCTTGTTCCTCCCTGATCCTTTCCCGTTCCCTTTGTTGTTCGCGCAGTTGTTCCTTCCGACGTAGCTCGGTCCTCCTACGGTCCTCCATCAAATTCTCCAAAACCGGAGGAGCAGGAGCGACGTTGACCGTCGTAGGTCTGACGTTGTTGTTGGCCACGATGGACGTCGTCGTAGCACTTCTTTCCCGATTCGCCATCTCCCGAGTCCTTCTATCCTCCTCCAACCTTATCGCCTCCAGTCTCTTTCTTTCCTCCTCGTATCTTCTCGTCTGTTCCCTCCTATACTCGATCTCTCTCCTACGTTCCTCCTCCTTCAATATCGAACGTCTTCGTTCCTCTTCCTCCTTACGCCGTCGTTCCTTTGCCTCAGTCGCCTCCTGTCTCCTTCTAGCCTCGTCCAGCGAGACTCTAGGATCGATGTATGTCGGGGCAGAGGGACCGTGCTCTCTCCTCCCGTATCCCGAACTTGCTGGGTATCTATTGGATCGATTCATTTGCCTGACAGCCTCCATCTGCCTCTTCCTCTCCTCCTCCTCCTTCTCCTTCCTCTCCTTCTCCCGTTCCTCCCTCTCTCTCCATCTTCGCGAAACGTTCCAATGTTCGTTTATTCGTTCGTCCTTCCTAATATCGGCCGGTTGATTTCTTCTCACGTACTCCTGCAACTTTCTCTCCTCGTCGAGTCTCCTTTGACGTTCCTCCATTATTCTTATTCTACGATATTCCTCATCCTGGTAGTTTCTGTCAACCGTCAGGTTATACGTACTCCTCGATCTATCCATTTCTATCCTCCTTCTATTCTCATCCTCCGACATCTGTTTCCTCCTTTCATTCTCCATTCTCCATCTCTCCTCATTGAACGCCTTCCTACGTCGTTCCTCCTCCATTCTCCTTCTCTCGTCCTCCAAAATACCCCTCCTCCTTTCCTCCTCCATTCTCTTCCTTTCCTCCTCCATCCTCCTCTCCTCCGCCATGGCCTCCCTTCTTCTTTCCTCCATCCTTCTCCTTCTCTCATCCTCCAACGTCTGCCTCCTCCTTTCATCCTCCATTCTCTGTCTCTCTACGAGACGATTTTTTTCTACGTATTCTCTCTCCAACTTACTCCTCCTCCTCTCCTCCTCCTCCTCCTCTTCCTTCTGGTTCGTTCTACTTTCGTTTCTATTGGGATCGTATGTACGATCCAACAAATTTGCCACCGGTACACCCCTCGTCATACCCCTACTCCTTTCCTCCAATTCCTCCCGTCTCCTTCTCTCCTCCTCCTCCTCCTCCTCCTCCTCCTTTCTTCTCTTGGCCATCCACTCCCTTCGCCTGTTCTCCAAATCCCTCCTCCTCGCGTCCTCGCGCCTACGCAATTCCTCCTCCGTCCTCGTTCTATCCTCGTAAAACTTCCTCCTTCTTTCCTCCTCGTCGCGATTAGCGTTAGCCGGCGTCGATCTTCTCGACTCGAGTTCCTTGTTGACCCTTCGCAATCTTTCCTCTTCCTCCATTCTTTGCCGTTTCAACAACCTATCGTATTCCTCACGAATTTTATCGATTTGAGCGTTGGCCATGTTCCTTTCCCGTTCTTGCTGTTCCTGTTGCCGTTGCCGTTGCCGTTGCCGTTGCTGTTGCTGTTGTCGTCTTCTTTGTTCGGTATCGAATTCGTCGCTGGATATTACACCTTCGTCCTCGCCGTAACCCCATAAACCGGATTCCCTCTCGCTCTCGACCCATAACAACTTTCGTGAAAGGCCATTGAAACCGGAGGAGACGTATGCGTTCGTCTCCGTGTCGATTAACGACGCGGTACTACCATCGTTCCTACCTTCTCTTCTCCTGTTACCCTTCGAATCGTTAATGTTTTTGATCGAATCGACGGCGCTCGACGAACTCGCATTACCGAGGTCACCTCTCACCGGTAATCTCTCCTTGACGTTTCTGTCCTGAATCAAAAAATCGTTGACCGTAGCGTCGATGTCACCGCGATTCTCTTTATTTCTCTTGGGCACCTCGGTCTCGAACTTTTTCAACTTGAAGAGCTCGTCCATTTCCTCGTAACTCTCGTCGGATATATCGTAATCGAGATTGAGTGATATCGGTACGACGTTGAAAGGGCCGCTAGGTTCCTCGGGGTTGTTGTTGTTGTTGTTATTATTATTATTATTATTATTATTATTATTATTATTATTATTATTATCGAAGCGCGGTTCCACGGTTTTCTCGGTTCTCTCGACGGATCTCTTCTTAGGTTTGCGAGAAGAGGGTGAGAAATAGGAAAAGGAAGTGGAGGAGGAGGAGGAGGAGGAGGAGGAGGTAGGAGCTTCGAGACCCTCGCAACCAACTTGTAACTCGGGTACACCCCCGACTCCGAAAGCTTCAACGTTACTCGGCACTTCCGACCTTAATTCCGAATCCAAGAAATTCGATCTACCGTGAAGGTCCTTGCCGTCATTATTGGTGCCGCTGCCAGTAGCAGTAGCAGTAGCAGTAGCAGCAGCAGCAGCAGCGGCAGAGGCAGAGGCAGAAGCTGAAGCAGTAGCACCTCCATCGTCATCGTCTTCATTATCGCTACCTGCACTAACGCCACCAGCCATCGTCGACTTTAACAAGCCGTTCGACGATTTCCCAACCTTCCAACCCAGCGCCAAACTTTTCTTCGGTATTTTGCCCTTGTTATTGCCTGTTCTGATAGCGGCCGATGTAACGACGGGCGTCGGGCTCGGTGGTAACGTTAATCCCGTCAAACCCGTCATTATCACTCCCTTTACGTTAGAAGCCGGACCCCGTAAGGATTTCCTATCCTCGAACAAATCCAATTTGTATATCTCGACCGAACCGGGGCCCTCGTCTTGAAACGTTTCGTCGGCCACGAAGCTCTCGTCGTCAATTTCGCTCGGTGGAACAACGACAACGTAATCATCGCCACCAGCCTTCTTCCCATCGTCGTATTCGTTCCCATTGGATAAATCTTTCGATCTATTATTGTCGTTCTGGGTAACGATCGTAAAGGATCGGTCTCCAGGAACGATCTTTCCTACGTTATCGTTCTCGTTAACCTTTCTTATTGGCCAATCTGAAAGGATTTTTTTTTTTTTTTACATAATTAACCTTACCTACACCCCCATTCTTATACATTCTATCCTATCTGCCGGACTATCGTACCCTCCTCTAACTCCTCTCCCTCTTTATCTCTCTTTTCTCTCTCTATCTCTCTCTCTCTCTCTCTCTCTCTCTCTCTCTCTCTCTCTCTCTCTCTCTCTCTCTCTCTCTCTCTCTCTCTCTCTCTCTCTTCCTCTCGCGTCTTTGATCTTTCCCCGATCAAGAAACTTTACACGCCTTTCTATGGATTCTACAATACGAGAGATAATTAATATTAACCCCGTCGATATCGTCCGTGATATAATATTCTTCAAATTGTTAAACGATCGATCGAACGAACGAACGAACGAACGAACGAACGGTGAAAATGGTAGCGAAGAAGGACGCAAATGGAAATGACGTTTCGTACTTGACGTTCCTGGTAGGAATCTTGAACGAATAGATTTGATAGCATTTCGCGGCTCGGGATTAATCGAAGCGACAGAATTAAATCACTGATGACGTAACGGAAGAGATAGAGATAGATAGAAATATATATATATATATATATATATATATATATATATATATATATATATATATATATATATACACACACACATAGAAAGAGAGAGTTCGAGTTCGAGTTCGAAGATCGAAGACGTCTGTGTATGTATACTCGATTAATTGGCACCTACCATTGGCCGAGAACGAAGCGAGCGCGCCAGTCCGTTGTATATGACGATCGTCGATCGATCGATATACGTTAGAATCATCTTCGAACTTCCGGTTAAACTGATGTTGCCGTTGATAATGGTTCCGTTGGTGCCGCTGTTGATTCACGTGGGTCAGCTCCCCGGTCGTACTCCCTTCGTCGTTGTTGCTGCTTCTTCTTCCGTAAAACCCGAGCAGTCCGTGGTTGTTGTTGTACGGTGGAGGCGGCGGTGGCGGCGGCGAGGAGGGGGAGTATTGATCGAGGATGAGGAGGTGGGAGGAACGGAGAGGATCGCTGCTCGTGGCTGCACCCACCACACCCTGCACCATCAGCCAGGACGTGGCCAGAGCCACCGCTGCTGTTACTACTGTCACTCCTCTCCCACCACCTCCACCTCCACCTCCTCCTCCTCCTCCACCTCCATCTCCTCTTCTTCTCACCATTCCTTTCCTACGATCAAACGAACCTCCTTTGTTACTTCCATTTCTTTTCTCACTTTTCTTTTCCATCCTCCTTCCTTCCTTCCTTCCTTCCTTCCTTTCTCTTCATCCTTTTTCCTTTCTGCTTCTTTTTCCTTCCCTCCTCCTTCTCCCTCCTTTTCTTTTCTTTTCTTTTCTTTTTTTTTTCTTTTTATCACCGAACCCTCCCCTCCCCATCCCTGCCCTGCCATTCCGCGAGGCCCAACGATCTATCGATATTCCATTTATCACAATACTCCGATCGTTTTTTTCCTCGGCCCTGCCCCCCCCTCCCTACCCCCAACTACACCCCCTCACCCCCCTCGTGCATTCATCGTTTCTCGATCGTTCGTTTTTTCAGTCGGATGGGTGTGCACGTGTATGTCGTGTAAGAATTGTTATTTGTTACACGTGATGTGAAATGAGAGCTTTTTTCTTTTTTCCATATTTGTTTTCTTTCTTCTTTTTGTTTGTTGATTCGTTCGATCTCACGAATCGATCGGAAATATCAACCTAGTACGCGCGATCTATTCGCGACGCATATTAGCGTCCCGTTCGAGATCAATCGTTATCGCTTTTTTAAACGATCGTCGCAATTTTACGATCGATCTTGAATTACATTTGACCCGTTCGCATTCGAGAAAATCAATACGAAGTATTTTCGTTCTTTCTTTTCTTTTCTTTTCTCTTATATCTTTTTTCATTCCTTTTTTTTTTTCTTTTTTTTTGCGAATGAATCGAAATGAAAGACCGTCCGTACGTTCCGTAACATTCGAACTAATCGATATTCGATTTCCCGCGTGACATTGTCACGGTTTCTATTCGAGCTTTTAAATATTACAACGATTATTAGAAGAAGAAGAAGAAGAAGAAGAAATTAAAATCAATGTATCGCAATTGTATAATTGCGTAAATATAAGATGAACGGTCAATTAAATATTCGATAAAATCATTTCGTCTGCGATATAAAATTCGACGAATGTCGACGATTAGGCTAGGGAGTTGAGAGAGGGAGGGAGGGAGGGAGGGAGAAGGTAAAACGTAATTCGATAAATCAGGTAGGAGGGGTATACTCTCATGAGATAGAACGATAGGGGGATAGATAATCGGACTGTGAATCTTTCATTGAACATTTAGCAGGTTGCTCCCGCGTGTCAGAAATTTATCGTTCGCGTGTCGAAGTCTCGTAGGAAACCAAAAAAAGAAAGGGAAAGAGAGAGAGAGAGAAATAGGGAGTGAAATGCAGGAGAAGGAGGAGAAAGAAAGAAGAGTGGAAAGTATGTCGTGCTTCTTTGAAGTTTTTACGATTGGGGCCGATATTATTTGAAAATTAATTGGATCGCCGAGTGTAACCGAGTGAAATCAAACTCGGTCAGAATTTTAATCTCTAACTTCCTACGTCCCTATTTTTTATTTTATTTTATTTTTTTTTTTTTTTAAATAATTGGACTAATCGTGATACGATCGTAATAACGTTATAATTAATTCCTAACGATCTCGTATATCATATACATACGTACATGCATACATACACACACACACACACACACACACACACACACACACACACACACACACACACACACATATATATAAATTCTACGCACGTCTAAAACAGTCGTATCGAAATCGATAAAAGGTTACGTTAAGGTCGTTACATATTCGTATAATACTTTCGTATATACAATTTTCTCTCGTTCCCTTTTATGCCTTTCCCATTTGTTCGATATATATATATATATATATATATATATATATATTTAAATAGAAAAATAATAACGAAACAATATCGAATTGATTCCAAATGTATTGAATCGATCTCGTTGTCTCGATCTAACCGTACTCGGAACGATGTCCACGCGGCTAAGATTTGTCTAGATCTTATCGGTTCGCGTGTACGTGCGAACGTGGCGAGGGGAGAAGAAGAGAGGAGAGGGTGAGGTGCGGAGAGGGTGGAGAAGGGGTCGGTGTGTGTATATGGGTTGGCGGGACGGGGGAGGTCAGGTATTTCCTTGCCATAATCTTCGAGGTAGATGCAGACAAGGTGGGTAGACCGCGGAATTACCGTTATCGTAGTATAAACCAGAAGCTATCTCTCTCTCTCTCTCTCTCTCTCTCTCTCTCTGTGTGTGTGTGTGTGTGTGTGTGTGTGTGTCCCTATCTATCCTACCTCTAACATTCAACCTCTCGCGAATATCGATCGCGAAGCACTCGAGCTCTCTCTCTCTCTCTCTCTCTCTCTCTCTCCTTCCATCTCTCCTTCTCTCTCTCTCTCTCTCTCTCTTACACACACACACACACGCACACACGGTTTGAAGGGCGTTCCTCTTTTAAGTCTTGTCGGATTCACCTACCGTCACACTTTACTGCTCGTTTCCTACGGAATACACTTTCGATGTTGTTGCTTCACGTACTCGAATACAACGGGTAATAGTAAAAAAAAAAAAAAAAAGAGAAAAGGGAGAGATACAAAGATAGAAAGATTGGAATAGAGAGAGAGAGAGAGAGAGTTTGGTCTCTCACTAAATCGAATCCTTTTTACTTCTCTTCTTTCCTTTATACGGAGGAGTGATAAGGGTTAGACGAGATAGATCCGATGATCTTGACACACTGGCCGTACCAACGCGAACTAGCTAAACTTAATTCTATGTTGGCGCTTGCCAAAGACGTATCTTAGAATGCTCTAATGTCATATATGTACTATTCCTACTACTACTACTACTACTACTACTACTACTACTACTACTACTACTACTGTTACTACCACTACTTATTCTTCTTAATTACTTGTCCTTATCGTAGCTAACGTAACGCCACCGACATCGACAATTTTTTCATTCGAACGACTTCCATGTATCAATAGTTACATGTCAGATCGGGTTATGTCAATAACTATTTGTCATTGTTTACTGACATCATGAATAATAAAAAGTCCTCTTTTCAATTGACCCTCCTTTTGCCAATGTCGCTCAAGGATCGTTTCCTATTCTCGTTTATGGCGATTACGTTATCACGATTACGTATGCGAGTATGTATCTACTTACTTACTAAGGATATATACGTACGCGTGTACCGTATGCACGTACGTATGTATTTTCCATATCTATGGATGTTACCACACAATTTACTTGGGTATTCATAAATTAAGGAGGTAAACGTGACTACGGAACCCGTGTATTTCTTTCGATTAATCGTCGGAAAAATATCAAGGATGATACGTTTATACACACACACACACACACATATATATTATAAATATACATATCGTACTTAAAGCAACGATTTCTTTTTTTTATTTCCAATTTTCTATTTTCTCTCTCTCTCTCTCTCTCTCTCTCTCGTTCACGGTCATACTTATTGTTGGTTAACATTCGACCAATCACGTAGGATCATTTCTTTTATACGTGACGTGTCGTTTTTAACGAGTTTCGTTTATGTTAACTTAGAAATCTTCGCGCGCACGTAGTTTCAAACTCGTTCCACGTCGCGAACGATTACGAACGACCGAAAGCGTAAGTAACGTTTGATTAGTTTGCGTTGGATATTAGAAAGAAACGAACAAAAAGAGAATTAAAAACGCGTATCACGTTCGCCGTCGTCATTAATTTATAATCGAGGACAAAAATGAACTCGTTCCTCGTGATATAACTATGCGAATAGATACGAAAGGTAGTTGAACCGTTGGATTAGACCTTTCCGTTTCGTTATATTCGATGGCCAGATCGAATTTCGTGTTTAACGTTGTTTCCGACTGTAGCGAGAGAGAGAGATAGAGAGAGATAGAGAGAGAAAGATTTCGTTCGATTTCAAATTTCACAGGTGGAAATTTTTCGTTTGAACTCTGGTACCGCATGGTAATAGACGGTCGGGATCATCTCCCATTAACCCGTACCGTTTTA
>OU964965.1:7446963-7454463 GCA_918808275.2 Dolichovespula sylvestris
TCGTGGTTTATGGATCTATAAAAGAAATGTCGAAGATTTTCAAAGTCGTTTCTCAGGCATTGCGCAAAGTGCCTGAAAATTGCATGCCACGTTTGGTTTAATACTTTAGCCTGCATTACGTAGACCAACTGACACACACTTAAATATATATATATATATATATATATATATATATATATATATATATATATATATATATATATATAGGTACTCTTATATATAGACGTAAACACGTAGGATAGAAAGAGAGAGAGAGAGAGAGAGAGAGACAGGTTTTTCGTATTTACCCTTAAAAGACCGAGGATTCTCGCGTTCTTCGAGCATGCAAAGCTGCGTTTAGCCCGAAGGGCCGTCCTTTCTAAAGATGACGATGCCAACTTGCCAGACAGAGATGAAGAAGGAGAAGAAAATCTCTCTTTCTCTCTTTCTCTCTTTCTCTGCGAAGCTTAATCTTAACTTAAACTCGATTTGGACCATGAAATATTTTCAAACATTCTTGAAAGCTTCGATCTCTTTTTTATTCCTTTTTCATTTTCTTTTTTTTTTTTTTTTTTCTTTTAATTTAAAACACAAATGATCCACTTCAATCTCATAAAAATCTTTTGTTTTTTTTTTTTTTTTAACCCGTCATATTATTAATAATAAACCGACTTCCTTCGTCGCAAATCGATCGCGTCGTAATAAGCTAATCGTTTGTTCTTGAAAGATTAAACATCGGCGAGTCCGATGTGAGGAAAGAAAAGAAAAAAAGAAAAAAAATAGAAAAAAGAAGAAGAAGAAGAAGAAGAAGAAAGAAAAGAGAAGAGAAGAGAAAAGAAATTGGAATCCACTTTCTAAGCTATTGCGAATTGGTATAGTTGTGTTATATAAATCCATTTCGTTATTCGAAGGATGGGGAAATAGAAATTTTTGAAAAGTCGATTTTCGATATTCGATACTTTCATGGAGTGAGGGAGGGGGAGGGAAATCGTAATGAAGATCGATCATGTAGCATGGGAAATATATGCAAATCCGGGAGAAAAGCAAGAAAGGGCTAGAGAGTGAGAGTGATAGTGAGTGAGTGAGTGAGTGAGTGAGTGAGTGAGTGAGTGAGAGAGAGAGAGAGAGAGAGAGAGAGAGAGAGAGAGAGAGAGAGAGAGAGAGAAATAGAGAGATAGAGAGATAGAGAGAGAAGGAAAACGCGTATGCGTCAAAATCACTTTTTCCGCAACATGTATGAGAAAAATTTCCAATGCGGCAAAGAATACTATTTCGTTCTAGCCACTAGCTCTCTCTCTCTCTTTCTCTCTCTCTCTCTCTCTCTCTCTCTCTCTCTCTCTCTCTCTCTCTCTCTCTGACTAGTATAAATATTAAAGAGCCGTTGTTGGGTAAAAGGGGAAGTTGGTAGGAATAAAGTCTCGGTTCCTTGAAACCGTCTCTCTTGTACGAGAAAAGTGAATATACATATATCGTTGTATATACGATCGGACCGTGGTAAAAAAAAAAAAAAAAAGAAGAAAAAAATTATCTTGATCAAAAGTTACGACGACGACACCACCATCAACTGGGCTTCCTTAGTTTTAAAACAATGAATGACTTCCTAGACGATAATAGAGGAAAAAATAAAAGAGACTTTTAGAGAATGGATTTTTTTGTTTCTATCTTTCTTTACGGCGACATTATTGTCTGAAAATCGATAAGTATATATTATATCTTTCTCTCTCTATCTCTTTATCTCTCTTTATATATATATTTTACTTTCACGTACAATCGTTTTTCTCCTTTTTTGTTTTTCGTTCATCGTCTCAAGTATCACCCTTTTTCTTCGTACATAAAAATTAAGCATTCGACCGCGGGTCATAACGACGATGTTTTTTTAATTCGATCATTTATAGATATTTTTTTTCTCTTTTCTTTTCCTCTTACTTTCTCGTATCACCATTTATCCTTATCATTTCAAATATTTGTTAATTAATATATAAAATAAAAAAGTGAAAATTTTTTTCACCGTTTCTCTTTGATGTTTCCTCTCTCTCTCCCTCTCTCTCTCTCTCTCTCTCTCTCTCTCTCTCTCGCAAACAGTAGGAAAAAAGACGTCGGTCGGGAGAAATTCGAAAGCATTATGGTCGAGGTAACGAATAAATTCCCCGGAGGAGGCAGCTGCAAACGCGATTTGAATTCGAGTCTCGATGTCGAATCACACTTTTTTTTCTTTTTCTTATCGAACTTTGCGTTCTTCCTTTTATCTTTGTCTCTCTCTCTCTCTCTCTCTCTCTCTCTCTCTCTCTCTCTCTTCCCCTCTCTTCACCCCGCCCCTATCATTCTCTCTCTCTCTCTCTCTCTCTCCTCTCATCTCTCTTCCTCTCACGTAAAAAAATATTTCCACGACAATGGTTACGAGACAACGAGAAAATGTAGATATATACGTACATACATACATACATACGTATGTACGTACGTATTTACATACATAGGAACGTGAAAACACAACAAACGTGCAGCTTTCAAAGATAAAAGTTTTAATGCATAGCCGAAATAATTCAAATTTTTTTTTTTTTTATCATTGGGTGAGATTTAATCGAATGTCGGAATATCGTAGACAGTGTTTGTTCTTGAGTTGAAAAAATATCATAACCGTGTGCGGCCACGAGTACGTGGTTCGTGGTTTGAATTCGAAAGGAAATTGGGAATACAAGGAGAAAGAGTAAAGCGTGGTGATAAGTCGAACGAGGGGAGAAAAGGGATATAAAGAAATAAAGGGGCAAAGGGGATAGAGATAAAAAAGAAAAGAAAGAAAAAATCGATGAAATCAAGAAAATATATATGCGCATATATATATATATATATATATATATATATATATATATGTGTGTGTGCACGTACATAGTTTTAAATGAGAGTTGAAAATATTGAACAATATTTTCTCTGTTTTTCATCGGTCCATGATAAAGGCTCACTTGTTCGCAAATTAAATGTCTAATTTTTTGCCTATGAATTGCGAAAAGTGACGCTTTTACACCCACACGATTATACACGTATACATGTTTTATATGTGTATGCGTATATATATATGATACAGTGAAGGAAGAAAGATGAAGATGAAGATGAATATGAGGATGAAGACTAAGATTAAGAGTAAGATAAAGTAAAAGAGAGAGAGAGAGAGAGAGAGAGAGAGAGAGAGAGAGAGAGAGAGAGAGAGAGGGACGGAGGAGAGGGTGGGGGAATAGGCTTGTTAAGAAATTACATAAGAAAATTAATTATCGAAATTACTTTGCGGAGTAGTCGAGGCATACACGTGGCCCGCATAAACAAGGCGTCTCGTTCATTACGCGATAAGAAATATATTTCCCGAGGCCGTAATTAAACGTGAAATAACTTCGTCGCGTCGCGTTGCCTGTACGATAGATACATGCATACATATGTATGCATTTATGTACTTACTTACTTACTTACTTACTTACCTACCTAACAAGAGTACATACGTACTATACGTACATATACATACATATGTATGCGGTCGCCTCACTGCTAAGCACGCTGCTCGTTTAAACGTTACACTTAGGATGTTCGTTCTATCTCAAACGTGTAATCGAATTTTTTAATATAATAAATTACGAAAGATATATTATTTACCTCGTAATTATTTACGATGTCGTAAGCAGTATCGGCATTATAGATGAATACGCGATAGATCGAACAGTTACGCGGTTGGATGTTATTTATAAGAAATGAAAATAAATAGATAAGTAAAAAGAAAAGAAGAAAAAGGAAAGGCAATTAATCCTTCCGATATAAAGGATAGGAAGAAGAAGAGAGAAGAAAATCGATAGTATGGAGTAAACCTGATCGATTTTTTCGAACAATTCCGTTTCTTTCTCGCTTTCTAATTTTTCTTTTTCTTTTTTTTTTTTCCCCCATCCACGAATATCGTTGTTCGATTTTATTCGTTCTATTCTTTCTCCTGAAAGGAGAAAATTTTTATCAATCCATCCTTCGAATGTGTTTACGAACGATCGAAGCATTGATTATTAACGAATTAGAACGTTCTAAATGGTTTAGGATCTCTTGGGAGAGATATACCGAAAGAGGGTACTTTAAGTAACGGCGTTACGAAGCTTGGCTTTTACTGAAATACTTCGAAGAAAGAGTGAGAGAGAGAGAGAGAGAGAGAGAGAGAGAGAGAGAGAGAGAGAATGCATCGTAGTACCTTATCGTGCATTAAAACGATTAGAAATTAAATCAATTAGGTATGCTATTACTATTGGACACACCTTAACCTTCGAACGCTGGAAGAAAATAAGAAAGAAAAATATCATGTTATACTATATATTATGTACCTATAGATACATACACACGTACATACATACACACACACACACACACACATATATATATATATATATATATATATACATACAAACACACTCACGTAAACCGATTAGACCGAGTAACTCGATAACGGTATATATTTGTCGAATCGATTATTAGATACGATAAATAGTCGTTCTCCTGATATGTATATATATGTATATATGCTTTTTTTAACGTTACAAATTTACAAATACTTATACGTATGTATATCGAATAATAACGATCGATCATTATCAATGATATTTTGCACGATTGTTGTCGTCAAAGACGATTATAAAAAAATAAAAAAAAAATATATATATATATATATATATATATATATATATATAACGTTATTCGTTCTATCTATAATAGTACTTAAGAATTATCTCGACGCATTTAATTTTCAACATTTTCGAAAAATTATTCGCAAAAATTGCCGGTCATGGACCGTCAATTCTCAATCACCCCCATCGCCCTCTTCTCCTCTCTCTCTCTCTCTCTCTGTCTCTCTCTCTCTCTCTCTCTCTCTCTCTCTAGGGAAATTAAGTAAAACGGATACATGGAAGCGACGTCGCGTAACGTCAACGAAATTGTTCGTTCTTCATTACTCGCTCGCCTTTTCGATTGTGTGAATCTTCCAAATGGTTTCAGCTACGTCACACTCCTACACACACACACACATCTAACGATTACATAGATACCACTTACAGTTGTCTAACGGGCTCAAAGAAATAAATCATTTAAGTTGTGAATTTAATTAATGCCAAACCTATACTGATCGTTTATTTTAATGACTGAAACGAAAAAGGAAAAGTAAGATGAAAAAAATAAATAGAAAAATAAGATATATGTATATATATATATACATGTGTGTGTGTGTGTGTGTGTGTGTGTGTGTAACGAAAAAAGAAGATAGAAATGATATGAAATGTAGAGGGAGAAAAAAAAATGAGAAATGAGATTTTTTTTTCGTCGACTTTTTATCGACCAAATACGAAATCGTCGGGAACGGATTGACTTTCGTCGATGATCGATATTATATCTTGCGTTATTATATACCAGTTGCACGAATTACGCGATCTACACGCAAACACACACGCACGTACACACACACACACACACACACACACACACGTACACGTTTTTTCATGTAGTGCTACGCACACTCGTAGACACTCTTGCGTAGAAACGGACGTTCACACGAAGACAAGCGCGAGTCTGTGACGAAGGGTGTTGTTAGGGGAAGGTAAGGGAGGTAGAGGGGTGGGGGGAGATGCGCTGGGTGGGTCACGGGTGAATATAAATAGGGGCCGAGACTATTTACGACAATTACACGTTCTCATTTTGCTCCGACACGCACGAACAAGAGAGCAACATCGTACATAGTACTAATGCTCCGCGTAAATCGTGATTAGAATGAGTATATATATATATATATATATATATATATATATATATATATATAGAGTGGTTGTTGGTTGTATTGCTTGCTTTGCCGTAGGACGAGGAGAAGATGTAGATAGATAGATATAGAGATTGAGATTGAAATAGAGATGTAGGGAGATAGAGAGATGGAGAATAAAAGAATGTTTTGCTCGTTTCGAATATTTAACTCAACACATCGTCGTTTTTACCACCGATAAAATTTTCACTTCCCTCGCTTATGGTTCTCATATTACGTATAATAAATATAGATATATATATAGATATGTGTGTGTGTGTGTATACCAGAACGCTTTTACCATGAACGATGGTTGACGGTTCGAGGAATGTAGGGCTCTTTCATTTCCATTTTTCCCTTTTCTCTTTTTTGTTTTTGTTCATTTTTTTTTTTTTTTTCATATCGACATTCGAGAACACAGATTTGCCCTTCGCCGCGAGGCCATTTATATTTTTCCTTTAATCATTTTCACTGTTTCCACCCGATAACGCGACCATATTGGATTCATAAATAAGTATGCCGTGTTTTTGTTTGTCAAGAATTCATTACGAAAGAAAGGGGGAAAAAAAAAGAAGAGAAAAGAAGAGAAGGAAATAAAAAATGGAATACTTACTGCTTACATATTTATGAATCTCGATTCGATAACGCTAAAGCAAGCAAGAAAGGAAGAAAGAGAAAAAAAAAAGTTATAAAAAGAAAGAATGGAAGTATAGAAAACGTTTCGTTTCAGCCTCGATGATATTTTCGTCGATTTAAAAAAGAAAATCAAATGATATAAAAATAATATAATATAAAATAGGATAAAATAAGAAGAAGAAGAAGAAGAAGAAGAAGAAGAAGAAGAAGAAGAAGAAGAAGAAAAAGAAAGAAAGAAGAGAAGAAAATAAATGAAAGGAAGAAAGTGTTACGTGTACGAAACGTGTATTTTAGATTTTGAATGAAAACAAGATAACTTTGCGTGTGTGTGTGTGTGTGTTTTTTTTTTTCTTTTTCTCTCGAAATTAGAATAAACGATAGAACGTCGCTCGACAAAACGTGACACGATGTCCTATGTAGCTTTGATTTTTCGAATATAATGAACGAATGCGAAGCATTATATCGTACCGTGAACGATACATAATGCACGTCACTTCTATTGTTTTCTAAGGGTTGTCCTGTATAGTAAGAGAGAGAGAGAGAGAGAGAGAGAGAGAGAGAGAAAGGGAGGGAGAGACGAATAGTTCAGACGATCGTTTTGAATGATTTACAACGGTACGTGTCACGTAATCTGTAACTTATAATACTCGATATCATTTGCTTTTTTCTTTTCTTTCTTTCATGTATCCTCCTCGTACGTACTCGATATATTTAATCTGCCAATCGATTCAAAAGAAAAAAAAAAAAAAAAAAAAAAAAAAGAAAATTTTCCTCGTACCACTCCCGTCTACTTTAAAAAGATTCGCTCGAGTAAAAATGAGTACAATTTAAGGATATAAAGTTATTACGATGGATTAAAAAGGAAAAAGAGAGAGAGAGAAAAGAAAAAAGAAAGAGAATTCGTCATTAATACGAAATTATGAGTCTTGAGGAAGGAGACGAAGTTATAAATCGGTTCGGTAACTTTGAAGTAATTTTGATTTTTAATTGGCCGTTAAGAGTGTCGACGAACGGAGTACTCAGTTACGTCATAAAAGTAAAAAAAGAAAATAAAAGAGAACTTCTTCCTCTTCCTCTTCTTCTTATTC
>OU964965.1:7459463-7491963 GCA_918808275.2 Dolichovespula sylvestris
TTTATTTCTTTTTATCCTTCAATGCAAACATTTTCGCGTCAACGATAGATAAGATTATTTCATCGGGTATAGTTAAAAGAATTGATAGGGTTGGTCGTTGTAAAATTTACAATCTTCTTGCGATATATTCCAAATAAATAGAGCGCAGTTGTGTCATTCTGTTAGAAATCGGAGAAAGATGAAGTACAGTAACATAACTTTTCTATTCGCTATCGTTGCCTCATTGGCATGTTTGCAAGCAGCTTTCGCTGCCCCCTTAGCATCTCCCGATGCTAATCCGTTGGCTGAGCCATCTCCTCATGCTTTGGCCGAACCTACGGCTGATGCAGGCATTATGGTAAGTTTAACGTTTTCACGTATTATTAATTTTAATATCAAAAATCTCTTTCTTTCTTTAATTTCCACACGAATATATATATATATATATATATATATATATATATATAATATATGTATTAATATTAACGGAAAACATAGGCTATTTAATTTTGCGCAAATATTCTATAGTAATCGTGAGATGGACTTTTTTTTTAATAAAAAGAAAGACAAAAAGGAAAGAAGGGAGAGAGAAGAGAAGAGACATAGATCATAATTTATATAATTAACTCCGTCATGATAGACGGAGTAGTTATTGAAAAAAAAAAATATATATATATATATAAATCTGCTAATATATTCTAATGCACGTACTTACGTAATCATATTCCTGTTTATTTATTATCTTATAAAACATTTCGTTCCTTTAACATTTACAGGGTGTCATAGCAAATCTTGTTCCTCTTCTTGCTCAAAAAAAAAGGGGATGATGCGCGATAATAAATCAAGGAAAAACGATGCTGACAAATAAATATACATAAACAATTATATTTTCGTTCTTATTCATTTCCTTACTGGTTTTTTTTTTTTTTCAAGGTCCACAATAATTTATTTATCGTTCGGATGGATTAGCGATTATATTAAACGAAAGGGGAAGTTATTGTTTGTGGCCAGAATAAAAAGTGTATTTTCGCGTATATAAATACATTTATACATATGTGTGTGTATGTGTATATATCGTACATATATAGAAGAAGAGATAGAATATATATATACGTACATACATAGTGTACGTGACGATGTAAGCGTATATGTATTCACGTAGGCGTATATTTCTCATATTTATGTGATGTGTTACCGTCTGACTGCACTGCTGCAATCGCCTAGACTGCTACGAGACCGTATGTGACATTGACATTTTGACGTTCATCTTTCGAATATTTCATCTCGTCACTATAATATTTTACTTATATGATTGTATATATATATATATATATATATATATATATATATATATATATTTATGTAGGTATATAAATTATTAGTAATATAATTTTTTTTTTATATTTATTTTTATATATAGATATTATAGTTGGCGTGAAAAAGTATTTTTCATGGGTCTCAGCTTTAAAGTTTCTCTTTCGATGTCGTTAATTGAGTTTGGCCTCGTGTAAGAGATACGAAAGAGTCTGATAATTCGAGTAATTAACTCGTTTAAACATTCAAGGAAAAACAAATAAATATATAGACACACACACACGCACACATATCGTACACGAAGGTGTTTGATTTTCTCTAAGATTTAGTCCCACGGTGAACGAACGCGGTTTTCACATTTTTATACTTCGTTAATATCCCTCGTCGTTTTTCGATAGACACGCTCATACATACATACATGCATATACACGTTCCCGTACGTTTATTTTTCTGCTACGTTAGTAAGACGCTCGTAAAAAAAAAAAAAAAAAAAAAAAAAAAAAAAAACAAAAAAACGTAAAGAAAGAAGAAAAATAACTATTAAACAGTTCGGTGCCCACCGTTATGTTTTTCTTACGGTGTGTTACACCATAAGAACGTAATACCATTTAATCGTTTTAATTAAAAAATTTATACGAACGATCGCGATGGCATTCTCAGGGATAGGGAGGAAAGAGAAAGGGAAACTCTAATTTAATTTCATTATTCCGATCGAAACGACATTGTCGTGAAACTTTTTCCTTTCTTTATTTCCTCCTTTTCATTTATAAAACAACAATCTCGTCGTTGGATCGAAATTTAATTGGAAATGGTATTGCAATGATGTACTCGTAAATATATCAAGTGTAATAAATAATAGGTAAATGACGTACGACTTTTTCGTTAGTTTCCTTTTTTAATTTTCTTTTCTTTTTTTTTTTTTTCTTTTTTTTTCGTTTTTCCCCTAAACGCATCACAGACGTATTTTTCTTTTTTTATTTTTTAATTGGACCATTGTAATACCCCATTCCTCGCTCTCTTTAATATTAACTAACACAAATTTTTTTTGTACGCGTGTGTGTGTGTGTGTATATATATATATATATATATATATATATATATATATAAAATTAACGACTTCCTTTCGAAATAAAACGCAACCGTGGCAACATTGCAGTCTCGTAATCACGTTCGGGTAGATAAGCCCACTTTTATGTCCGGATATATCGCTGTCGTCGAGAGAATAGATATTAAAATAATTTTGTCAATCTAAACGTCCGGATGATCATCCGAGAAGTCACGGAGAAGAAAAGAAAAAGATTGTAATAAATAATTATGGGTGGCGGGGGAGGAGGGGAGGGGTAGTTGGGATACTATGTCGTATGCAACTTTAAAACGAGATTATTAGAAAAAAAAAAAGACAGAGAGAGATAGAGAGAGAAGAGACAGCTAACAAAAATCAATATAAAAAATATGAGATTCGATATGAATCTCGATAATTATAATAATCCAAAGCTTTAATCGATAATTTATTTTATACGTTCTCAATACCCAATTTTAATTACTATTTATTATTATTATTGTTATTTCTTTTTTTCATGAATACATAAATTTATATATAATATAATGTTTCATATTATATATTAAATTTATATATATACAATAGTAATACAATAAATTATATATTCATGAAGATTACAAGCATTTACTTGATTAAATGTAAAATATGTAATAATCATAAATTTAAAAAGAATGATATATATATATATATATATATGTATGTATGTGTGTATGTATGCATGTGTGTGCAATATATTATATTGCTTAATAAAACGAGTTATTGCAATTGCAATTGATTAGTGTTATTCCGATATCTGTGAAATAATAGGTTATTGGAGTAAATAGTATGTAAGTAACTAGTTACTTACGTGCAACCGTAACCAGAGAGAAATCGTACGTAATATGCAAATTCGAGGTCAGAAGCGAACTAATGTAAGGCCAGGGTTACACCTATGGAATCGTTACTAGCGTCTTAACGTGATCGATCTATATCGATCGTCCATTTAGATATCCCTTTAACAATCTTGATGAACTAAGCGATAAAGCGACCTATGCTACTACCTGCGTGCTCTCTCTCTCTCTCTCTCTCTCTCTCTCTCTCTCTCTCTCTCTCTCTCTCTCTCTCTCTCTCTCTCTCTCACTCGCTCTGAATCGATATTCGATAAAACCACATACACGAGTACGGAGGATATCTAAGTACATATATACATATATATATATTCATTATATATATGTATGTACACATGTATGTATATATGTATTTATGTATGCATCTACGTATTTATATATGGATATATACAAGTAAGTTGGTGGATACATGAATCGATATAACGAAATCTCACAACGCAACATCGCGTTAGAAATAAAAATGTAATAATTGCGTACTGAAACGATCGTTGATTTGATTTAATTATTTTGTTTTTTTTTTTTCTTTTTCCTTTGTAATACGACTGAATCAATTAACGGAATATTTCAATTTACCTTCGTACATTATTTATATTATAACGCGAACAACTGATTGGATGGGTCATGGAAGGGTGCGAGAGGATACCGATGAAACGTTATAAATGGTACGATAAATAAACAATATTTGCGTTAACAATAGACCGATCGAATCGAGTTGTTTTCCTTTTTCTTTTCCTTTTGTTTTTTTTTCCCTTCCTTCTTTCCCTTCTTTCTTCCATTTTTATTTTTTCAACGACGCGCCATCTCACACAGGTTTCCCTATAAATCGATCGATCGGCTGTTTCTATGGCTTTTTATTAGTATTTAACGGAAAGAACAAAACGAGAAAGAAAATTAATAAATAAATAAATAAATAAAGAGAGAGAGAGAGAGAGAGAGAGAGAGAAAAGAGGAAAGGTTATATTTGTTTGTTGTTATTGTTCAGATCGATTCGAAAGGATTCTTCGACGAAGTAATAGTAGTAACCGGTTATATAATAATTGAGTACACTCTCGGTATGTAATTCGTTTAACTATGGTCTCCCTCTGCCCCCGCCCCTGCGCCCCGTTCGCGTTCCCGTCCAACGTTGCACGTGAAACGCATAATATCGTAGATTTTAACAAGCGTAGAGAGAAAATTTACGACGATCGGGATGACGACGATGGTTTGGTGGATCAGAAGGGCTGACGAAGGAGTAGAGGAGACTCGATAGGTTTAGGAAAGAGGAAGGAGGAAGGAGGATAGGAGAGGATGGGAGGGAAAAGGATAGACGAACGTAGAAGGGTGGTGCTTTTGAATGGTTGGATGGACGACGGTATCCACTATCTACACTACGAAAGTAAAATTATCGTACTACGAATTATCCTCGCGGCACATATTGGACCAGGGAAGAGTGTTCAACGAGTTTAGTTCGATCTAAAATCCCGTAAGCCATGTCACGTGTTCATTTATTCGACACGTTAAGTCAAGCGAAACGTGCTCGGAATGTTTGCTTTTTTCTTTTTCCGTTTTATCTTTTTTTTATTTATTTTTTCTTTTTTTTTTTTTTGTCGAATGTTCGACAGACCTCTCCAACGTATTTATATGTACGATATATCTATCCTCTCTCTCTTTCTCTCTATCCGTCTCTCTTTATTGGTAAGGTGAACGTAATTCCGTTCGTTCGTAGATAATAATGATTTGCCCTTTTTCTTTTTCTCTTTTCTTTTCTTTTTTTTTTTTTTTTTTTTTTTTGCTTTATTATTATTGCGACGTAATTAAATAAAATGTTTTTATTATACGAACCCGTAATGGGTTTCGCGTTCTTTGAATTGTTTGTTTAAACTAGTTTGGATACCAAACATGAAACAATCTCTCTCTCTCTCTCTCTCTCTCTCTCTATCTTTATCTATCTATTTATCTATCTATCTATCTATCTCTATTTCTGTCTCTATCTATCTTTCTCTCTCTCTCTCTCTCTTCATCAAATTTCAAGATATATCGATCGGACTTAGATTTTCTTCAAAGTGGTATCGGTAAACAGAGATAGGGTATCACTAACACTGTGACAAAGAGAGAGAGAGAGAGAGAGAGAGGGCTCGTATTGCGCGATGAAAACGATGGGGTATGTTCGGAGTCAGACAGATTCTATGACGCCTTCTTTTCTTTTCTATCTTCCTTTTTGTCGAGACTTCTCGCTTTCAGAACGTCCGTTAACTGCTTTTATCGGAAAGGGGTTTCGCGTTACTCGCTTGGTATCCGATATTCGAGAAGCAAGCCACCTGAAATATACGTCTATTTAATCTCAACACCTTACTGGGTATGTCTTCTCTATGTGTACGTTCATTCTACTACATCGTGAAAAAGAAAGAGAAAGAAAGTGTGTGTGTGTGTGTGTGTGAGAGAGAGAGAGAGAGAAAGAGAGAAATATTTAATAAAAACGTTCATTTCGTTGGGTTCCAAAAGATTTTAACCATAAAGTTTGAAACATAATTTATGAAATTTTATATATATATGTATGTATGTATGTATGTATGTATGTATTTTTTATTTTATTTTATTTCTTTTTTTGATGTTTTCTACGCACATATCCATGAGAATTCTGTTCAAATATCGAGTAAAATTTTCTAACGAATATACGAAAGCATGATGTAAACGTTGGGGTGGTGTAGGATCTGAGTAAAGGTAGATAGAAAAGCGACGCGGAGAGGTAGAAGAAAGAATGAATTAAAAAAGAGAGAAAGAAAGAAATGGATGAAAGAAATTAAAAGAAAAGAAAAGAAGAGAAGAGAAGAGAAGAGAAGAGAAAAAAAAATTAACGCGTTAATTATGCACGAACACACATGGTAGTAGTAATTCGAATATCAAAATCTCCGAGGAGTCCTCGGTAGCTCTTTCGATAGTTCCCTCGATAGCTCTCGTACGCGATAGCTCCTTTGGGAATACCTCGAAAAAGAGAGAAATAGAGAAAGAGAGAGAGAGAGAGAGAGAGAGAGAGAGAGAGAGAGACAGAGATAAAGAGAGAAAGAGAACAAGATTGAGAGGGATAGAGCGAGAGAGAGTGAGTGAGCGATTGAGCGAGTATAACCAGCATGGTTTGCAAAACTAAACGAACGAGGAACATAACGGAGGTGTTTCAAGGTTCTTACGGGCACGATGGACGTCGGCCCCGAATATTTTTCCCCTCGGTTTTCTACCACTTCCGTTCTATTGTTCCCGTCGGCACACGGCGTGTTCTGGATAACGGTTAAACGATGCCAAGGCGACACGAAACTGCTTTCGCGAGGGAATTGCCCGTAACGCGAGCAAGACCCGAGAACTTTATCTTTCTTTCTTTCTTTTATTCTCTCTCTCTCTCTCTCTATTTCTCTCTTTCTATCTGCCTATCTAACTATCTTTTTCTTTTTTTTCTGTGCTCTCCTACGCTTACTCATGCTCTTTCTCTTATCGCGATCAAGACTTAACGATTTCCGCCAGCATCTTGTACGTTTCCGGTACTTGTACTTTTTTAAAAAGTCTCTCTCTCTCTCTCTCTCTCTCTCTCTCTCTCTCTCTCTCTCTCTCTGTTTCCCTCTCTATCTCTATCTCTCTCTTTTAAATCTTCGTGATCTTTCGAATCTATCGCGAACGAACGTGAGCTACTAAAAATGATATTAAAATATATATATATATATATATTTGATCGATGATAATTAACGACGTTTTTAATGCGTGCATGCTTCTCTCTCTCTCTCTCTCTCTCTCTCTCTCTCTCTCTCTCTCTCTCTCTCTCTTTTGTTTTATTTTTAACATTTTTTTATTTATTTATTTCTTCTTATATATATATATATAATTTCTTATATTCGATTTTTATTTTCTTTTCCTTAATCCTATCGACAAGATTTTTTTCTTATTTTTCCTTTTCTACATACATACATACATACATACATACATAAATACATACAAACATAGATACATATGTACATACATACGTATCGTAGAAAGTGTAAATTATATATTGAAATAATATATAAATTTTATCACGTTCAAAACTCGTTATATGTATATATATATTCTTTTCTCTTCTTTAATTCCAGAGACAAGATATTTATTCGCCACGATATTACGTTACGGACTCTACCGAGTACGAAAATAAGCGGCTGAAACGATAAAAATCTATGATCGATGATAATTACTGTTTCCAACGTGGAGCATTTTTCAGAATTTTTTATCTTTTTTTCTTTTCTTTTCTTTTTTTTTTTTTTTTTTTCTTTAGACACACACACACACACATATTATATACACACACACAAAAATTGCAACGGAATTTATCACGTGTTTATACCTCGTAATAATTTTTTTTTCTTCTTCTTTTTTTTTTTTTTTTTTTTATCTTGGAAACAAGATATTAAGCAAGACTAAGTCGTCTCTCTTAAAGAGATAGGGAAGAAAAAAGTTTCGGAGAGAATCTTGTAATAGTAGTTCAGGTGTGACCTCGAAAATGGTAGCAGTAGTAGTAGTAGTAGTAGTAGTAGTAGTAGTAGTAGTAGTAGTAGTAGTAGTAAAGGTATTCAGGCTCGTCGTTACTTGAAATTTTTTTCCGCTTGCCAACACGAGTAAAGGATATAGCCATCGTTTAGGCGAATTATGTTAATTATGTACATTGCCAGCGTAAATTACTACGGTGTGTCGTGGGTGTTAGGACCGGGGATCTCTTTGCTTATTACGTATACCGTTTAAATAACAGTAGACACGTTGAGATATTAAATCATCGAGTTGCCTAGGTGAAAAAGAATGAAAGAAATGAAAAGAAAATAATAATAATAATAATAATAATAATAATAATAATAATAATAATAATTCGTGTATCACATCGTACGTGTTAACGTCGCGTAGGTTGAAGTTTAAGGTAAAGGACGATATTAAGAGGAATAACTCCCTACGAGTTCTAACACTCTTCTAACATTCCTAACCCATTCAAATATATTCTTTTAGAAGAAACTTTCCTAGATCTACATGGGACAAGGTGTTCGAATTCTTTCTCGATCTCTTTGAAACGTAAAGAAAAAAAGGGCGGTTGAATGATCGCCCACAACCTTCTTCCATTTCAATTTCTTTTTCTAATACGATCGTTAGAAAAATTAAGCGATCTTACGATACGTCCTTTATAATTACAGAAGTCACGTCACAATGCCTACGAGTGAAAAATATAAAGACTGGGTAACGTGATTTGTATATTTCTCCTTCATTATACTTTTTCGTTCCGTCCACTTTCCTTCCTTTTTATTTTTTTTTTTTTTTTTTTTTTTTTTTTTTATTTTTTTTCTTTTTTTTTTTTTTTTTTTTTTTTTTACATGGTACAAAAATCGTTCGCAGTGCGCGTTAAACACTTTTTATATTGCGTTGAATTCTCTTCAACCCGCTATATCCGTCCCCTGATCCCACCACCACCCCCGTCCCGTCCCCTTTCTCGCCAACATTTCATATATTAGGTTTTCCGTCTCCGCGTTTTTATTCACAGCGAGAGTTGACGGATGAAATAGGGGGAGAGAGAAAGAGAGAGAGAGAGAGAGAGAGAGAGAGAGATAAAGCAGGATTATTAAAAGGGAACGAGATTTCGGACACGTTATTGGTTCTTTTTCGATGATTATTATTGTTATTAACGTTTAGTATAGCGTCAAGAAAAACGCTACTCGCAATTCGTTTCCGAAAGGATGCTGAACGAGCGATAGAGAACACGAGAGAGAGAGAGAGAGAGAGAGAGAGAGAGGGAGAGAGAGAGTGGAGGGGGAGGGTGAGAATGAAAGAGAAGATAAATATAAAATAAATAAAAGTAGCCGGTTAGACACCCACGATGGAACTCAATCACCGCAGGCCTTTTATCTCTCTCTCTCTCTCTCTCTCTCTCTCTTTCTCTCTCTCTCTCTCTCTCCCTCTCCTTTGACATTTTTCGTCATAAATTGACCGCTTGATCGGTCGAACGTAAATTCTCATCAAACTTATATATATTCACTTCCATATATATATAATCACTATATCAATCAGTACGTATATATGTATGAGTATATATATATATATATATATATATATATATATGCGTGTATCTAAAAATATATATATACATAACATTAAAAATATCAAATTTATTTTATATACGTATCATACAGTTGCATTAAAAAAATAAAAAAAATTTTCTGTTATACAGTTGCATTGAAAAAATAATAAAAAAAAAGAAAAAAATAAAAAAGGAAATGAAGAAGGAGAAAGACAAAAAAAAAGTGGAAACTTAATTTGCCTGAAATTTTACTTCTTTGCTCGCTAATGACTAGGAAAGAAAGTAAGAGATGATTATACTGAAAGACTGAAAAAGATAAAGAGAGACAGAGAGAGAGAGAGATAGAGAGATAGAGAGATAGAGAGAGTATTAGGTCGGATAAAGAAAAGGTTGACTTAAACGACACGTTGGAAATATATTGTCAATTTTATTCAGGTGAAACACACCGGGAGTAGGAAAATTTGGACATCAACTCGAAAGCTCCTAGGACGCGCTTGCTCGTTCGTCGATAAAACGCCTTCTCGTGTAGATTAATCTCTGAGCGCGCGCGCGCTTGCGCATTCGTACGTACGTGTGAGTGTAAGTGTATGTGTGTGTGTGTGTGTCTATAAAAAAGAGAGAGAGAGAAAGAGAGAATCGAATGCATTCTTCCTACGTCGCTTTCAGTCTGCAAAAGCGGTTCATGCCTCCGGCGGTTTCACCGAATTGACATTACGGTCTCTCTATTTCTCTCTCTCTCTCTCTCTTTTTTTTCTCTCATTCTCTCTCTCTTTCTCTCTTCTTCTCTCTGATTTTCTCTCATTCTCTCTCTCTCTCTCTCTCTCTTACCTCTCTCACCTCTATCTCTCTTTCTCACCCTCTTTCGTACTCTCTTAGCTTTCGTTTTTCATTAGAACGAACGAGAAACTTCCAGGTACACTCGCTTCGTCGTCGTTGTCGTCGTCATCGTCGTCGTTCGCATACTCGTCGATCGAAACATCCAAATAAATGCGTATGTACCGTAACGTAAATACGAAGGAGGTATAATAAATGGACGAATGGACTTACGAATATCGATTCTTTTCTTTTTCTCTTTTAATTTTTCTTTCAATTTTATTTTATTTTATTTTATTTTTTTTTTGATTTACTTATTTATTTATTTATTTATTTATATATATATATATTTATTTATTAATTAATTTATTTATTTTTGTTAACTTTTATTCCGTCAAGGAAACCAAAGCGAACGCGTTCCGAGATAATAATTAAGCAGCTGCACGTTTCAATATGCCATTAAAGGTTTATATGTATATATATATATATATATATGTATATATACACACATATATATATATATATATTCTTTTTTTTCGTTCTTTTATTTTTTTTTCTTTTCTTTTTCCGATCGAAATCGCAACACCGCCTTTTCCTCGTTCGATTAAATTTTTTTGTCGCCTTTCTTTTTTTTTTTTCTTTCCTTTTCTTTCCTTTGGTTCGCGGCAAGGGTCCCCTCCTCCCAACCCTCCTCCCCGTCTCCCTATGAATAATTAAATTTCCTTTAATCGTCTAGTCGGAATGCGATTTCGCTAAACGTTCTCGTGGAATACCGAAAGATCGCGAGAGAGAGAGAGAGAGAGAGAGAGAGAGAAAGGAAGAGGAAGAGAGACATAGTTCGATCCGAACGGCGGAATGTCGATCTATTATCGCTCGAATTGACCTTGTTGTCGATTAAACGCGATAATAAGGCAGTCTATTCAACGCGAACTCGTCACGGGCATGTCAAAGGTGTTTTATATACGTACACCCCTACATACACACCCATATACATACGCCCCTGAATGCCTTAAGCGCGTAGTTTGCGTTTAATTTAAACGTTTTCTCATCCTTAATTTCTCTGATCATCTCTCACGTAATATTTTTTGTCTTTCTTTCTTTCTTTCTTTTTTTTTCTCTTTTTCTTTTCATTTGTTCTCTCTCTTTTTTTTTTCCTCTCATTTTCGATGGAACTCGATCTCGATGATCGGCATCCCGTAAATGCGATATGGAGAAAAATAACGTTAAGTGAAATGCGGTTTAGTTGTTTTCAGAAATTTATTCAGTAATATTAAATTCAACCGATCGTATATATATGTATGTATGTATATATGTATATATGTATGTATGTATGTATGTATGTATGTATGTATGTATGTATGTATGTATGTATGTATGTATGTATATCCGCGAATGAATCGCGTCTATATAAACAAACAGTTTGCATTTTTTTTCTTTTTCTTTTTCCTTCAATTCTTTCTTCGGATAATACTTATCGGTGCATGTTATCCTCTTTTAAAAATACATCGTATTCTGCTTTTATCATTATTGTCGAACGGAGAAGATAGTACTTGCATTACGTGCAATGTATATACATACATACATACATACATACATATGTATGTATGTGTGTGTATATATATATATATATATATATATATATATATATATATATGGGGTGAGTCACGAAAAATAGAATACTTGGAAAAGTACAAAAAGAATTGAAAAAAGAAAATATCAATACCATCGATCGACATTAGTTCTTTCCGTCGTCCACTATACATTTCCAAATATATACATACATACGTGTATGTAACATATTCACGTATATAGTAATATCCAGAAATGATAGTAAATTTTTAAATCCACTCCTCTGTAAAAGGAGAAATCAAATCTTGTCTTACGAGCGCCGTAACAATCTTTCCTCGTAATCACCGGGGATAAACGTAATTAAAATAATAGTCGGACGGATTTGAAGAAGAGAAAGAAAGAGAGAAAGAGAAATGAAGGATTAGAAAAAGAGAAAAACAACGAACCGTGCATATAGGAGCTGTTGGTTCCGCGTAATAATTTCGCTAACGACCGGATCTTCGAAACGATCGAGCACAAACTGCACATACTGTGTGCATGTTCATACGTAGTTACGTACACAACGTTGAACATTGTTAAATTGAACTTTGATCTATAAAGGAATAAGATCTTCCTCTTTCTCTCTTCTCTCTCTCTCTCTCTTTCTGATAAATAACAAAAAAAAAAATAAATAAATAAATAAATAAATAAATAAATGCGGAATAGTCTCATATTGAGATATCCGAATGAATGACGATATTTGAAAGGACGGATGACGACGGAATTATTAACGGATTATCATGTCTATAATTAACACATGATCGAAGATCGACGATGGACAGATCAGACAATGTCGGTAAAACAGTTAGGATTTAACCCTGACCGTTATAAAATCGGCTGGATCGTTCGTTTTGCGTCGTTGAAAGAAAAAGAAAGAGAAAGATAAAAAAAAAAAAAGAAAAAATCTATACAGTTCAATGATATCGGGCGCGTTGTTGGCAAGGTTGACATTACGATCAAAGAATACTCGCCTAAGTGTTCGAGAAATCGTCGTCGTAGTCGTCATAGAAGTGGCCGTGTCTCTTAGTCCGAAGGCCGAGACGAACTCGAGCTACGGGCGTTAATACGTTGAGAGAAATATTACGACTAGAGACAGGCGCATATGTCTCTCTCTGTATCTATCTTTGTGTGCGTGCGTGTGTGACTGTTTTATAGTTCCTTTTTAAACGCTCGATTCTATTCATCAAAACGAACGCCTGATGATTTTTCACTAATCTCTTCTCTATGAATGCCCCCTTTCGTAAGAATATTTCTCATTTATTTTAATTTTTCTTTATCTTTATTTTTATCCTTACTTTTATTTTTATTTTTATTTTTATTTTATATTTTTTAGTTTTTCTTTTTTCTTTTCTCTTTCATTTCGTGTTACGCTCAACGCGCAAGAATTCCCCGACTCGTTTGCGTGTCACCGAAGACACGAGGGAGCAAGATCATAGGAAATAGAGAAAATAAATAAATAAAGAAAGAAAGAAAGATATGAATAAATAAATAAATTAATAAATTTGCTCGTGGACTCGTTTTATGATTTATTTTTTTGTCCTTTTTTCTTTTTCTTTTCTTTTCTTTTATTTTTTCTTACGTTTAAGCTAATGAATTCTCTCTATCTATCTTATCTATCTACCTAATTGTTTCTCCTTCATTTATATAGCGATCTTTTTCTTTGCAATGCCAACGTAATGCAAGCTATTAATCGCGAGAAACTTGTTTATCGAATGTTCTCTCTCTCTCTCTCTCTCTCTCTCTCTCTCTAGACAGCTCGATAATTACGAAAATAATCGAAAGATCATCTCTCTCTTTCTCTATGTTTTATTTCTTTATATCTTCTTTTTTCTTTTCTCTTTTTCTCCGTTATATCACATCATATAAAATGAAGAAAAAAAAAAAAAAAAAAGAAATCAGAACGGATTCGATCTAACGAAAATCTAATTCCATTTATCGAGTGAAAAGAAAAAAGGAAGAAACAAAATATATTTCGCTTCGATCACTCTGTTTCTAACGAAAAATTGTAATCATTTTAAAAAAAAGAAGGAAAGAAGAAGAAAGGAAAAAATAATCACGGTAACAGAGTCTCGTCTTATTATATTAAATCGAGAAAAAAAAAAGGAAATTTTGATCTGGGAGTTGCAGCGTTTATATATGTGTATACATATATATATATTATATCATGGCGTTAAAACTATCTCTTATACTTTCAACGAATACTAGATAGATGGTTACCGTCGTGTTACCCGTTTCGCACTTCTGTTCCATGGTCGAAGGTGTATATATACTACTAAAGGAAATAATATAAAGCGAGTGGAGTATGTACCGGCACGTATTGTACTATCTAGCGTACGCTAAACGTTTCGCCGATATTCAGCGCTTTTCCTACAGAAAGAGAGATTTCGCACGTTCCTGCATCCTTATACATGTGTGTGTGTGTATGTATATATATATATATATATGTGTGTGTGTGTGTGTGTGTATAATACGTGTATCGTACGTGTATTAAACGAAATACGTACGTAGATATCCATACGAAGTAAATCTATCTATGTAAAATCCAAAACAAATACAGTGTTACAATTTATTCATTTATTTATTTATTTATTTATTTATATATTTATATGAATCAACAAAATCGTACGTCGATTTAATGTAGAAAAGATTATCGTGTTGATTCGTACAAAAGTAAACGTAATATATGTACCTATACTTACTTACCGTTTGTATTACTTTGCATGTAGATTGTATTTCACGTGTGTATGCATTTCTAAGCGTACATACATCTACGTATTTGTAAGCATATGTGTGTGTATGTATGTATGTATGTATGTTTGCATATGTATTATATACATATATATAAATTTCATTGTTGGTGAGGGAAGAGAGGAGAAGAGCAGAGAACACACCGGTGCAGTAACGGAGCTGCCACAGAAGCTGCAACGCTAATGGCAGGATGTCGAGATCGATATTGCGAGAGCGAGACGATTTATGATCGCGTGCTGCTCGAATCATCGATTCATGTAATGACCTCGTAACGATGAGTCCTCTCTCTCTCTCTCTCTCTCTCTCTCTCTCTCCCTCTCCCCGTATGCTTGCCACCCTCGTTCGAAATGAGACGTACGTAGCATAACGCGCCTATGGTTAACAAACTGCACGTGCATCTATTTGCTCGACTATGATTTTTTTTTTTTCTTTTTTGTTTTAACTTCTTCAAATAATCATTAAAATAACTCCATTTTACATTATCGATTGCCTTCCTTCGAGTCGCACTTGACGGGGAAATTAATTTTTTCTTCCTTTTTTATTCTTTGATTTTTCCCTTCTTTTTTAAATTCTAAAAGGGACAAATGACGAATCATTTGTGTCTACTTATTTGTTTGTTTCTTTTTCTTTTCTTTCTTTTTATTTATTCTTTTTTTTTTTTTCTTTTTTTAATTTGCGACTTTTGCGACACGATCGAGAAAAAAAATGTATCGTTCAAGTCGTCGCTTGTGATACACACATACGCACACACACGCGCGCGCGCTCACATACGTATAAAAGAATCATATTTTATCGTTTAAAAGTTGACCTTTCAATTAAACGAAATATCGATGCCGTGACCCTTTCTCTCTCTCTCTCTCTCTCTCTCTCTCTCTCTCTCTCTCTCTCTCTCTCTCTCTCTTTCTTGTCTTTTTCTTTCGACGTCGAGGAATACATTCTATTTCTTTTTAAGGTCACGCGATCTCAAAAAGAAAGAGCCCCAACCGAATTCGAGACATCGGTTCGCGAAATACGAGAACTTCGTAAGAGGAGAGACCACGGTATTGACTGAAAGCAAATTCGTGATAACGTCGTATCTCAGAAAGAAAGAAGAGAAAGAGAGAGAGAGAGAGAGAGAGAGAGAGAGAGAGAGAGGAAAGAGGAAAGAGAGAGAGAGAGAGAGAGAGAGAAAGAATTTTTCGCGTTAATACACTTTCTTCGTCATATCCGTTTCGTTTAATTTTTATTTTTTGTTCTTTTATTTTTTTCTTTTTTTTTTTTTTGCCTTTTTCTCTTTTTCCTTTTATTTCTTTTTTCTTCCTTTTTCTACATCTTCCGGTGACTAAGGCGAATAATATTCGTTCTGTAAGAGAAAAAGAAAATATATTCTCGTGCTTATGAATTTTATTTAAAATCGTAAACGAACGACGAGGGGAAAATGTAACATTATTATCAACGTGCTTGATGAAAGATCTCGAAAGGTATTTAATATTATTTATTGTAACGAATCAAAGGAGAGATTCTTTAACTGAATAGAAAAGATTCTCTCTCTCTCTCTCTCTCGCTCTCTCTCTCTCTCTCTCTCTCTCTCTTTCTTTTATTCATTTAATTTTATTCTTCATGTTAATTAAACGACGTTAATTTTCAAACGACGAGCTTTCGATCAGACGATGATGCTTAATCATTCGTGTAACTTTAAAAAAAGAAAAATAAATACAAAAAGACGAGAAGGAAGGAGTGGGGAAGAGATTGTACGCGATAATAATAATAATAATTATTATTATTATTATTATTATTATTATTATTAAATAACGTGCTATTTCCTCTCGTATTCTCTTTCAATTTTAATTAAGAAGAAACGTAAAAAAGAGGAGGAAAAGAAAAATGGAATAAAAAATAAAAGAGATCGTACGATTTAACAGATCGCAGTTTTATTTTTTTTTCCTTTTCTCTTCCCTCTCTCTCTCTCTCTCTCTCTCTATCTCTCTCTTCTTTTTTTATTTTATTTTCATTCAATTACACCGTTGGTCGTTCAACACCTAGCGATATACGTTTTTCTTTTTTCACTTTTCCCTTTCATTTCTTTTTTTTTTTTTTTTTTAAGAGAGAAAGAGAGAGAGAGAGAGAGAGACTCGAGAAATTCCCTCGGTGTAAGTAGAAAAAAAATAAAGAAAGAAAAAAAAGAGTTCACGGACCAATTAGGAAAGAAGGTGAAAAGAGCACCTCAATGTTTGGCGAGATAGAAAAGCAAAGCTCGCGATAATCAATGAAAGGTAAAGCGCGTCTCCACGACGTATCTTATCGATCGATCGAAACAGTCGGAAGATCGATCGATCGATGGTCGGATCGATCGTTCGAACGATAGAAAGAGAAAAGAAGATTGTGTATAGTAGGAGCTTTGCTCTCGATTATTTGCTTCATCCTTACTCCACTACTTATCTTTTTTTTTCTTTCTTTCTTTCTTTCTATCCTTCCTTCATCCCTGCCACGCAATAGTGATAGAAAATTTATAGGGTGCGAAGGGTTAACGTAAAAAAGACAAAAAATAAACGAAACTTTCAATTAGAATAATACGATCACTCACGTTTGTGTGTGTATGTGTATATATATATATATATATATATATATATATATATATATATATAGATAGATATATATCGTTGATCCTTCCTTGTATCCTTCGGGATAGAAGAGTGAGAGAGACAGACGGACGGGCTGATGAGATAGATAGATAGATAGATAGATAGATAGATAGATAGATAGATAGATGGACAGACAGATAGATAAATGGATGGATGGATAGACAGATAGATAGATAGGGATCAATTTAATTTCGATCCATCCCAGGTTTCCCTTCGACGATCCAAAACGACGGCACACACACTAACTTCACACACTTTTTCGTTTATCCAATTATTTACTCACTTATTTATCTTATTTATTTACTTCCTCCTTACTTCTCCTTCCTTCCTTCCTTCCTTCCTTCCTTCCTTCCTTCCTTCCTTCCGTTCACTCCTCTTCCCGTTAGTATTTCTTCCCTTTCGTTTCTTTTTTACTATATCTTAAATCCAATGATATTAATTATATTTATCACTCGTAATAAATTGAAAGATGCAAAATAGATTGAATGGTGGGATTTGTGAAATAACGAGGATGATAAATGTTGTTATGATCGATCATCGATCGCACGATGCCTGTCGCGGTAACTTCACTGGATCAACACCAGCGTACATCCTCGCGATTTATAAAGGCTCGTTCACGCTGACGAAGCTCTCCTCTCTCTCTCTCTCTCTCTCTCTCTCTCTCTCTCTCTCTCTCTCTCTCTCTCTCTCTCTCTCTCTCTCTTTCTCTCTCTCTCTCTCGGTGAGCCGCCGCGTGTCGTCCGACCGTTCGTTATTATTCCCCTGCCACTACGGCACCGGCCGCCTTTCCTTCACCCTTCTATCTCTCTCTCTCTCTCTCTCTTTCTCTCCCTCCCCCCTCTCTCTCTCTCTCTCTCTCAGTGTATCTGTCTATCTATCTATCTGTCTATCTATCTTCTGCTGTGTCACGCAAATCCGACGTAAAGATTATCTCTCTTTCTCTCTCTATCTATCTATCTATCTATCTATCTATATATATATATATATATATATATATATATATATATATATATATATATATATCTGTCTCTCTTACATTCACGTAACATTCTCGTAAAGATCAGAAGCACCATACTCCTTCGTGTTATTCTTAATTTCTAATTTACGTTCCGTTCCGTTTTCCACATTCCATCGCATTAGAGTTGGTATAATACGTCGGTAGGTATAAAAAAAAAAAAAAAGAAAGGAAAAAACCATCCAATTAATCTGAAGCCAGTCGTATTACGATAGAAAAGAAAGAAAAAGATCAAAAGTAAAGACAAGGAAGGGAAAAAAACTTAATGAGGATTCTTAAGGAAGAAGCACAAGAAAAAAGAGAAAGAGTGTGTGAAAGAGAGAGAGAGAGAGAGAGAGAGAGATTGATTTTAAACGGGATTGGTTTAACAAAAAGTGGATCAAGGTCGTACAAGGAAGTATGTATACAAATACATATATATATATATATGCATGTCGTATACGTCTATCATACCTAAACGTACTTACATGATTATTCCGTCGCCTATTCCTTTTTCTTTTTTTCAAAAGCATCTCTTCGTTTTATCCTCGATCATGTTCGACATTCGCACGTTTCATGTTTTCTTTGGAAAAGCTTAACAAGTGTGCGACCGAATGAATGAGTGAGAGAGTAAAATTAGAGAGAGAGAGAGAGAGAAAATAGATGCACGCTTAGAGACCTTCTGCGCTTGGCCGTGATCGCAAGAGAAAGAAGAAGAGAGAAAGAGAGATAGATAGATAGAAAGAGAGAGAGACTGAGAGAGATGAAGAGAGTACCAGATAGTATCTTATCTCAGTTCATTTCTCCTTGGCGAGACATTGAGTGTCAAACGCTTGTTTTTCCTACGATAACTTATTTATTCAAATTATTTATTCTTCGTCATCGTCGTGATCATCATCATCATCATCATCATCATCATCATCATCATCATCATCATCATCATCATCATCATCGTCGTCGTCGTCGTCCTCGTCGTTTCATCCTTTTTCTTCTTCTTTTTCATCTCCTCTTCCGCGATGCAATTTCTTTTGCATCGATCTTATCTTCTTCTTTTTGTTTTTGTTTTCCTTTTATCTCTCTCTCTCTCTCTCTCTCTCTCTCTCTCTCTCTCTCTCTCTCTCTCTCTCTCTCTCTCTCTTCACTTTTCAATAAACAAAACGTTTAGCCAATCGGATATCGTATTACTCTGCTCGACTTACGAAACGTTATCGAATTAAATGGAGAAGTCGTTCGACCATTCTCTCTCTCTCTCTCTCTCTCTCTCTCTCTCTCTCTCTCTCTCTCTCTCTCTCTCTCTCTTTAATACGCGGTAATTAAAGCGATGGAATTTATTCCTCTCGTTTAGCGAATTTATTATCCGCATTCGGTATCGTTGCTACAACGATAACGTTTGCCATTATCTACTCTCTTTTTCTTTCTTTCTCTCTCCCTCCCCTCCCCTCCCCTCCCCCTCTCTTTTTCTCTTTTCCACTTCGTATCTCATTCGCTTATATTTTTTCCTCGTTGTAAGAGGAAAAGAGACGAAAAGAAGGGGAGTGAGAGCGAGTGAGAGAGAGAGAGAGAGAGAGAGAGAGAGAGAGAGAGAGAGAGAGAGAGAGAGAGAGAGAGAGAGAGAGAGAGAGAGATAGAGAGAGAGAGATAATTTCGTGATCCGCGAGAATTCATCCGGTGCGTCATTTTGCGTGGGAAATGTTTAGATAACGTTAAAATCTGCCGAAAGTCCGTTTGAAAGGCTCTTTTCCTGACGTTATCGCGTCATTCTTGTCCACTTCACACACACATAGTCTCTCTCTCTCTCTTTCTCTCTCTCTCTCTCTCTCTCTCTCTCTCTCTCTCTCTCCTCTTTCATCTCTTCACAAAAATAACTCGCGGTAAAAGCCGACTCGTTCGAAAAATAAAAAAATAAAAATCGGAATTTTTAACTCCGTCGAGTGTGGTCCGGGGGTTGGAGGAGGGGGGGGGGGGATCGAAAGTCCTTCGAAGAGTGCAATTCGTATGTTCGCCTCGATGCGTTTTCAAAAAGCAAGAGATAAAAAAGCGCGCGCGCGCGAATAAAAAGAAAGAAATATATCGAAAGAGAGAGAGAGAGAGAGAGAGAGTATTTTCTCGTTCGATGAATTTTCCCAATCGAAACTGAACGCAGATAGATAGGGATTTGATTAGTGGATAGAGATGGTAACGTCGATGTCTCTCGTTAATATTTCCTACTAGTCCCCTCTCCTCCCTCCCCGCCCGTCACCGCCCCGTCCGTTTCGAAAACTTTGATAACAAAATTTCGCGTTGGAAATTCGTCGTGACGCGCTGGCAAAGCTAACTATCGTTATATTACGTGCCCACAAGAGCGTAATGCAATAAACGTAGAACGGTTAAGGGCACAAAGGGCCGAGTTCGTTACCTACCGGTCGGCATACCGTGCTTTTAATCATTTCTAATTATAATAGTAACGACAGTAATAACGTTAACGCACATTTTCCATAATTTTCATCTTTTAATAACGACGATACATACACACACACACACATATATATATATATATATATATATATATACATATATATATATATTATACTTCTATATAAAGAATAATAAACGTTTCGTCATTCCACCGTATTGATATTGAATTATTATGGCGATGTATAGGGATTTCGATTGAAATGTTATTTGAGTTTTATAATTCATCACAATTACGATTTATTGATACTAAAAAGAGAAAAGAAAAAAAAAAAAAAGAGAAAGAACTTACGAAATTATCCCTGAATCATCTCATGTAGTTGGATCCGGTTTGAACGTAGTATGATTAATGCTACTTTCCAGTTAGATATTCGCAAGTAACGAACTTTAGATCATACAATTAGATTTGGTCTTACCGAAAGACCGAGAGAATGATAAAGCCAGAGAGAAAGAGAGACGGGGAGAGAGAGAGAGAGAGAGAGAGAGAGAGAGAGAGAGAGAGAGAGAGAGAGAGAGAGAGAGAAGGAACGTCAGCTTTTCCAACGACACTCATACTATCGAGAATTCCTCTTTGCTTCCAAGTACTTAACCTTATCTGTTCCACTTCCTCAAACAGTTCGTAGATAAATTAAATACATATGTATGTACACATGCGTTACATACATCCGCGAGCCTAAACTATTTGCAACATTTGATTCATTAGTCACTCTCTTCCTGCAAGGATCAGGAGAGAAAATTTGTTTATCTCTTATCGCGTCCAGCTCTTTTTTCTATTCTTTCTCTTTTTTCTTTTCTTTTAAATTTTTTAAAATTTTCTCTTCTATCGATAAACTTGACCCGATACGAATCTAGGAATAATCATGTCGTAAATTTGATCGTTCAGGCTCATAATTCTTTTTTCTCTTCTGTATTTCTTTTTTCCCTTTTTTATTTTTTTTTTTATTTTATTTCTTTTTCTTTTTTTTTTTTAGTTCGCGTCTCGGCCCCGTCGATTTATTTTTGTCATCCTCGTGTCGCGAATACGTCTTCTGATACTGTTAAGTAAATAATGATACGATCTTGAAAATCGGAGGGATATAGAAATTCTCCGCGTGAAAGAAAAGAAAATCGAATCGGTAACGAAGAGGAGATCGATCTTTTACTTACAAAAAGAAGAGGAAGAGGAAAAAAGAAAAAGAAAAAAACTAGAATTGGGAAGATCTGTACGAAGAGCCACTCGATCTAAATCCACGTAGCTGAGAGTAGCAATTTTTTACTTCATTTTCTTTTCAAGTGTCATTTATTTCAACGTACGTAGTGTAAAACAGGTGTGTGTGTGTGTGTGTGTGTGTGTGTGTGTGTGTGTGTGTGTGTGTGTGTGTGTGTGTGTGTGTGTGTGTGTGTGTGTGTGTGTGTGTGTGTGTGTGTGTGTGTGTGTGTGTGTGTGTGTGTGTGTGTGTGTGTGTGTGTGTGTGTGTGTGTTTATATATACACGTAAACGCGCGTACGAGACACGAGTCGATATTCGGTAACGATATAGAAAAAGACAGAAAGAAAGAAGAAAAGATGGGAAGAGAGAGAGAAAGAGAGAGAGAGAGAGAGAGAGAGAGAGAGAGAGAGAGAGAGAGAGAACTTGATTCGAATCGGCAGATAGAATTTAATTAAGTTCGTAAAAAGGAATCGAGTTTTTAATTCTAGGAAGAGATAATACTTTTATATATGTGCATATATACATATTATGCATGTAAGTATGTATGTGTGTGTGTACGGTATATTGTTCGATAACAATAATTTTACTGATGGCATCGCATATGCTAGACTTATAAATCATAGCTACGAGGTTTGCAGTTAATAAATATACGTATACGTGTGTTAGGCTCTTTAATTGCTAGTATACTGACCCAATAATGATGCGAAACGCTCAATTGTATACTAATGATACATATTGTTCGTGTCTTTCATGATGTTAATAGATTTCTATTCTGCAAACGAAATATTTATGTGTATATATATATATATGTATTTCTATAGGAATATACGGAGAGTTTAGAGAGGATTTTAAAAATCGATTACACTTTTTCGATTTGATCTCTTTCATTCTTTTTATTTTTTTTTTATTTTTTTTATCTTTTTATTCTCATCCCGCAAAACTACAAACCTAAGAATTTTCGGCTAAGCTAGGAACTTCTACGTCCCGTCATGTATATATGTGTGTCTGTGTGGGTGCGTGTGCGTGGTATTTTTACTATTGATCCAATAAAATTTCGAACAAAAACATTTCAACTATAAATTAATCTTAGTATTATTAATGTTATTAGCATTATTAAATTATATATATATATATATATATATCGATTTTATATTAATATATTTATTATTATTACTATTATTATTATTATTAATGTAATCATTATTAATATAATGATTATTATTTATTAATTTTATCATTATAATATATTGATATATATATATATATATATATATATATATATATATATATGCATATATGTGTGAGTGTGTTTCTGTTATCTTTCTATCGATCCAATGGAATTTCAAACGCGAACATATTTCAATAGTTCCGACGTATACAATAAATAATAATCTACGTTTTTCGACGTTCCGAAAGAGAGGAAGAGAGGAAAAAAAAACACAAAAAATTCGAACGTGGAAATATTTTATATTGTTTTCTTTTTTTTTTTTCCAAAAATATTTTTCTTTGTTCTTTCATGTATAATGAACAAGGGAGAAAGAGAGAGAGAGAGAGAGAGAGAGAGAGAGAGAGAGAACGTGAGTGAGCGCGCCCGACTCACCGACCCGAAAGCTCGCGTCACGGCACGGAAGCAATTCGCGGAATTTAATTAAGCACTCCTGCCTCCCCCTTTTCCTTTTTTTTCTCTTTTTTTCCTTTTTTTTTCTTTTCTTTTCTTTTTTTTATCCCCCCTTCGTACGACCCAAACCATTCATTCTGAGCGACTTTTCGCGAGTGGTGGAAGGGAGACCCTTCTTGTACCCGAAGATCACCGTTAATAATAGCACCATGAATTTTCTTTACTACCATCAACGGTCGTTTTACCACGTCGAACAGTAATATTTAGGACGCGTTCGTCGTCGTTTGTTTGTTTATTTGTTTTTCCTTTTTTTTTTATATCTCACTGTTAAAAGGGTTGTGAAAAGAAGCACGAGCGAGAGAGAGACAGAGACAGAGAGAGAGAGAGAGAGAGAGAAATAGATGGAGATAAAGATTCATTAAAAAAATTTTACAAAAATTCATAAGTTTGTATGTATGCATGTATGTGTGCATGTATCTATGTATGTACGTTAGATCGAGTGAACGACAAGAACGAGAGATCGTTATCAGTGTAGAGATAAGAATTCGACGTAGGAAATACTATGGCGGATTTGTATGTTCTTTTTTTCTTTTTTTTTTTTTTTAATTTCAATTTCTTTTGTATTTTTTTTTTCCTTTTTTTTTTTATACATATATATATATATATATATATATATATATATATATATATTTTATAGTCGATCGACTCCAATTCTCTCGAAGAAATCTCTCTCTCCTATTTATCTATCTATTTATTCTTCTTTTGTTCCTTAGAAACTATAATATATATATTATTTTTCTACGGTACATAGAAACGAGGCCAGGCTTCGTTATTTTAAAGGTCCCCCTTTCTACTCTTCTCTCTCCTTTTTCATCGATCCAAGAATCTCGTGGTTTCTCTGTGATTTACAGTTAGCTATAACATTTGCATTTTAGTGCGGTACCATAAAATTGTTAGGAAATCTGTACACCCCGAGATCGGTCCGCCCCCCCCCCCTCTCTCTCTTCTCTACTTTTTACTCGTTTCGTGCTCTTAAGTATCCATATACGCGTATGTGTTCAACTATACTTATACGCATATATTCAATTATGTATGTATGTATGTACGTTTCTTCTCTTTCTCTCTCTCTCTCTCTCTCTCTCTCTCTATCTATCTATCTATCTATCTATCTCTCTCTCTCTCTCTCTCCTCTATCATTTACTCTTTCGTTATGCATTAACATAAAAATTGGATTTTTATTATAATAAAAGTCATTCTTTACGATAAGTCACGATAAGAGGAATAAGGGCCCTTAAGTGGTCCCTTAAATGAAATCACGTTTCCATGTAAACGTCTGTCAGTTTGTCCGTTTGTGTATATATATACGCGCGCGCGTGTGTGCGTGTGTGTGCCTGTGCGCGTGCGTGATTCATTAATAAGATAATAAATTCTTGAATATATTTTTCTCTTCTACGAGAGGAAGGAAAAAAAAAGAAGAAGAGAAAAGAGAAGAAAAAAGAAGATAATAAATAAATCTGTATAATATCAATCGTTCCTTTTCTACGTCATACGAAGTCACACCTTTTAACTATATATCATTATAACACGTTATCTATTGTATTATCTAGTTAATAGACGCATAAGAGAACAAGCATTATTATTCTTCTTCGATCTACCCGGTGACATATATTCAAGGTGTACGTCGTCATTCTCCTTCATAAAGCACGATTTATAATCGAACGATGAATAACGATCACTCCTCAATCGATTAAAATTCAATCCGCGATTATTACTAAACTATTTGGATTTTCCATAGCACCATAGTAGGTACCAACTCCTTATAGGGTATGACGTCATCGTTCTTTACGGTATCGTACCGAAACAGGTCGGGATCAAAGTTCTCTTCGATGATGGTGACGATGATGATGACGATGACGACGACGATGATGTCATGGGAAGAAATATCCCTAAAGAAAAAAAAAGAAGAAAGAAAAACAAAATCAAATCTTCTCGTCGTTCCTTAAAGAACAGGCTCATCACTTGATCTTCAAGATACACGTTATGTTTTATTTATTTATCTATGTTTTTACTTTTTTTCATGGGGTCGGAGTTGAAAGAGGAGTGTGAAGCTTGGGATTGGTAGGTGCATGAAGAAAGAAAAAAAATAAAAATAAATAAATAAAAATAATAAAAAACAAAAAGGAAGAAGAAGAAGAAGAACGTTCGAACGGAACGTTTCGATTGAATGAATTCGATGGAACTAAACAGTTGTAAAATGGATTAATTTGATAGAACGGACACTCACCATTCTTCGCGTAACGAGCGTAAATTGAACCTCTTTTTACGTACGCCGTGTATGGCTGGCGTAATACTCGACTAACAATAAGATTGGTCGACGGTGTAATGTACAACACCGAATTATTTCTTTCTCTCTCTCTCTCTCTCTCTCTCTCTCTCTCTCTCTCTCGCATACTCGCACACTCGCCATTTCTTTCTACGCATTTGTACGATTACGTCAAAAAGACGCGTACGTACTCTTCGTTGGCACGTTAACCACGTTCTAAACGTAAAATTTGTCTCGAGCAAGGAAACAATCGATTATCTTTAAACCATATATAATTAAAATGATAAATTCGCGATTATTATGTTCCTCTATGCTTGTATGTAACACGACCGTCGCGTTACTCGTCAAAACGTTCTAACAATAGTTAATTCTAAACGACGATTTACACGTTTCACTAATACGATCGTAAGTCAATTTTTATCGACTATTATGACAGATTTCAATTTTGAAATACAAAAATATACATGCACACATATAAATATATATACATATACAAAAGAATATATTTTAAATTTTACGTATACCTACTCGATTTATCCGAATGAATTTCTTTCTTTCTCGTTTTCTTTTTTTCCTTTTTCTTTTGATGTAATCCCTCCTACTGATTTTACATGCATCTTTTTTTACGTTCTGATTATTTTTCTTTCCTTTTTTTCTCTTGTTTTCATAACGAACGAACGAATTCTCATTTCAAAGATATATATATATATATATATATATATATATATATATATATGCGTGTAATAAATATTTTATAATATAAATATTATAATTAAATTTAATACATATATATATATATATATATATATTATTGAAGAAATTAAATAATAAAAATCTATGAATTTACTTAAAATAAAATATCAAGAACTGTACGACTAAAATAATCCAACTTTCAAATACACTATTTCATTCTTATAAATATAATTAAAAATGTATAGACGTCTGATTCGACTAATCAATTTTTTTTTTTTTTCTAATAAAAATTAAATATATCTTTTATCTAATCAAACATATAGATGTATGATGATCGACCGATCAAAATTTTATTTTACCCCCACACGCATACACTCACGCACGCACGCACGCACACATACATATACATATATATATATACGGTGGGAAAAAAAAATAGTCGATTCAATGTACAATATGATGAACGTTGCTCTTTATCGAACCATAAACGAATCGTCACGGTACGTATGACGTGCACGCGCTCTGAATAGCGGCACGAACATAAAGGCATAGATGATTGCAAGCGTGTCCTCGTTCAGTCGGAACGAGGAAGAAAGATCAAGAAGACCAAGAAAACGAAGAAGAAGACGTAGAAGAAGAACTCTCTGATCGTATTCCGTTGAAAGAGTTGTCGAACGACTCTGCGACTTTTTTATTTTTCTTATTATTATTATTATTATTATTATTATTATTATTATTATTATTATTATTTTTATCATTATTATTTTTAATTTTTATTCTGTATAACAACTACTCATTCTTCCTTATTACAAGTTGTGCAAAAACAAATGGGTAACCAAATAAAAAGAGGTATTATATATATTTATATATATATATATAATATATATATATATATACACTGGGTGTACTGGAAAAGTTTCTATATTATTATCACGGATCAATTACTTCAGACATTTTCGAGTTGAATTTTTCTTCGTGCGTTCGCGAATAATTCTTTCCTTTACTTTGTTTCGTATTATCTTTTTCTTTTTTTCTCGTTCGAAATCGCAAAAACACGACGACTGTAATTATACGATGGTTAAAAAAAAATATATATATATATATATATATATATATATATATATATATTTCGGAAAGATTAATCGATTAAAAATCGATTAATCTTTCTTTTTTACATCACCGAAGTAATTTTGAACCGACAATCTGTATACACACGTATGTACGTAGATATTTATATATATACACACGTCAAGAGGAAAGAGGAAACAAGAGGAAATTAGAGTAAAAGTTTTTTTCTTCTTCATTTAGATCACAAAATTACGAGGTCGAAAGAAAATCCCGAAGAAGATTAATCTATTTTATACTTTCTTTCTGTTACTTTTTGTTTTTGTTTTTCAATCAACCGAATACTATTGGGCCCATTCCGTATGCATACGTAAGTACTTCCACGCAAACGCGCACGTATATTCTGGAAGAAAGTTAGAACGAAACGTAATTAGAATAAAATAAAAATGAGAAGGAAAGAAAAAAGTAAAAAAAAAAAAGAAAAAAAAGAACAGAAAATTTGTAATAAAGAAAAAATTGTAATAAGAAACAAGTGTAACGGAGGGACGACGTCGTGTCTATTTCACTTTGTTATTACGATATAAATCTGATTTTAATTACGAGAAGAGACATCCTTGATTTCCGACGACGTACTCTGAAAGGATGAACAAAAAGAACAATATTAATAATAAGAAGAATAAGAAGGAGAAGGAGAATAAGAAGATAAAATAAGTCTCTTTGTAGGTCGGTAATAGATAGATAGATAGTAGTAATAGTAAGAGGAAGAGAAAGGACAACTCGAAAAGACTTCTTCCATCTCCATCTCTTTCTCCATCTCCTCCTCCTCCTCCTCCTCCTCCTCCTTCTCCTCCTCCTCCTCCTCCTCCATCTTCCTCCTTCTTCCTTCTTTTACCTACACAGACAATTATTATATTCCTTTGTTCGACTTTGGTGTTGGATTCAGACTCTTTCCTATCACCGAAAGATAGAAACCTTAAAACAATGCAAATATTCTAGTTGCGTTTTATCGATACGAGTAACGATACTTTTTTTTTCTATTTTATATATATATATATATATATATATATATATAGATTTTTTTTTTTTTTTTTTTTTTTCATACTAACATTATATTTTTTTCTCTTGGTCCTTTTCGCAGTCCATTAATTTTGTTTTTGTTTTGTTTTGAGAGAAAGAGAGAGAGAGAGAGACTTAAACGCTGTTTAGCGAGTACCAGGTTTAAAGTACTCCGGTAAGCCTTTGAACAGTTAATGTCCAAGATAGAATATATTTGTGTTATTATGCTTTGTAAAGAACGAGTCCACGAAAAAGTTCTTAAAAGTGGCCTTCTTAAAAGTACGATAAAGAGTTTTTTTTTTTTTTTCTTTATTATTTTTCTACTTTTATTGTGCTTTGTTTTATAAAAACTACGAGTTCAGAAAGGAAGAAAAATTAATCTGAGATTAGTAGTATACTCGAAAGAGAAGAAGGAAAGGAATAAGGAAAGAAGAAGAAGAAGGAAACAAGAGAGAAAGAGAGAGAGTGAGAGAGAGAGAGAGAGAGAGAGAGAGAGAGAGAGAGAGAGAGAGAGAGAATTATTGATCTTTAATATAATTGGGGAACATTTTGCTAAATCTATAATTTCTTTTTATAAACGCATCTTCAAGAAAATTCGTTCGTTTGATTTCTTTTCTCGCGTTCGAGAAATCTTATCTAACGCGTTTTAATCGTGAATATTTATTTATCGATTAATGTTTTTTTTTCTTCTCTTTGTTTTCTCCTTTTTTTATTTTTTTATTTTTTTTTTTATTCCTTTCCTTTTTTTCTTTTTTTTAAATCGTTTCGAATGACACATCCACAATTTTTGTATCCAATTGTCCGATTATATATATATATATATATATATATATATATATATTGATAAATAAATCACGTAGGTTCATTAAATTTTTACAATTATTTAAAATTAATTCGTGACAAAATATACAGATAAGTAAGTACGTATATATATATATATATATATATATATATATATATATATATATATATATTCGTCATTGGTCGCGTGCGATTATCCATTCCAATAGTCACTGGACAGAGTGCCGAACGATGGTAATGCATATAAAGCGAAAAGAGAGAGAGAAAGAGAGAGAGAGAGAGAGAGAGAGAGAGAGAGAGAGAGAGAGAGAAGAATATCTTTAACTATAGTTATCGCCGTTGGTATTAGTATATGTATAGGTATATAACAGTGAATTCGTAAATTAGCTTTTGGAATTCACTAAAGAAACGTTTGGCATTTGCATAGGCGTCTCTCTTCTTCAGCCCGTCAAGGATATCCTTTAAAAGCATCGAATAAAAGATAGATAGAGAGAGTAAGAGAGAGATAGAGAGAGTAAGAGAGAGAGAGAGAGAGAGAGAGAGAGAGTAAGAGAGTAAGAGAGTAAGAGAGCAATCCAAACCTTTTGTTTCCACTTTAACTCTTGCAGACTTGATGAAACAAAGCCCCGTTGTAGCAGCTGCGACCGCCAAGATTTACTTTCTGTAACTTCAAGTCGTACGTTTTAAAGCGTACGATTTCTCTGTATTGCGCGCAAAACCAATGGAAAATATGCAAAATAGAATTTGTTCAGTGATATGTCTTTTAATAATAAGCTAAGTTTGCCATTAACTTTCTCTCTCTCTCTCTCTCTCCTTCACTCTCTCTCTCTCTCTCTATCTATCTATCTCTCAATCTCTTTCTCACCACCACCCACTCTTCCCTGAAAAAATTTCTATTTGTCCTGCCCCCCCTTTTTTTCTCTTCTTCTTTTATTTTTATTTACTCTTCTTTCTTTTCTTTCCTTCGAACTATTTTTTGTTTCTCTTTATCTTTCTCCCTTTCGTCGATGCAAGCATAAATAATGCCGCTTATTGAAATAAATATCGAGTGAATTTATTTATGTTTGTTCGCTTTCTCTCTCTCTCTCTCTCTCTCTTTCTCTCTTTCTCTCTTATTTCCGGCTTGCGTTTATCGTGTTTATCGATTCACTTCGGGAGGGGAAATTTTTAATAATAATAATGATAATAATAATGATAATAATAATAATAACAATAATGAAGGTACAATATTTAATCGTGCCGAGAACACAAGCTGGCCGACCGATATAAAATCCTCGGATCGTTTTCGGCATAATCCTTTTTTAATAGTCGATCGTGATTGGCCAGTTTCGTGACCGAAAACCTATTAAACCGTATGAAACGTTATCCCGCTTTCACACGAAATATTGTAGTCCGTATTTGTCATTGATCGTATACTGTCGACAACTGGCACGCGCGTGATCATTAAAATGACTTATGTATTATTTGCCTGTTCGTTTATTTATTTGTTCGCCTGTTTGTTCGTTCGTTTGTTTATTGTCCTTTCCGTTCAGCGTCGATTATTAAATCGACTATATATATATATATATGTTCGAATATATTAAATTCTAGTATTATTCGTACTTTTAATATCAATCAACATGGACGAATTATATGAATCGAAACAAGCCAATGATCGTGAATACGATCGGAGTTGTTTCAAATGTTGTAAAAAAAAAAACGCATTTCGTTTCTCCGTTGTGTTATTTTTAAAATATGTCAATTATATAAAAGAGTATCATTTAGGTTCGTTAGAAATGAAGAAAGACGTTTAAGTATTATTTCATCGGACGAAGGAATGTATTATATTTAAGGGAGTATTAAGAATAAATCTACTTAACTATTTTTCTGTTCTTTTTTTTTCCATCGTATAAATGTAATTTTGGAATAATTCCGACGATTCAAATGCCGATTAAAAATATAATGTGAAATCGAATTCGACAAAGGGGGGAAAAAAAAATATATGTATATATAAAATCATTAATTTTATGATCATTAAACCTTTGTAATTTAATTTAATTCGTTGACGTGACTACCCGTACGAAATGATTTACTTTCGAAAAGCGGAGGGTATATAAAAGAGAGCAAGGTAGAGAAAGAGAGAGAGAGAGAGAGAAGAAAATTCTTCGGAAAGACGACGACTATGATGACGATAATAATAATAATAATAATAATGATGATGATGATGATGATGATGATGATAGCCATCGATAAAACACGATTCGTTTCGTTTCAATCGTCGATCAAAATTCCGCTCGCTTTTCTTTCACGACCGCGATGGTTCAGCGACGGGAAGAGGGGAGTGAGAGAGAGGGAGGGAGATGTTATTGGTGATGGTGGGTAGAGAAACTCAGCCGCAAAATAATTGGCGAACGTGTCGTCCGCATATATCGGTTTAGTCGCGAATGCGCGATCGCGCGTGAGCACTATTCCCTCTCTCTCTCTCTCTCTCTCTATCTATCTATCTATCTCTCTCTCTCTCTCTCCCCATCTCTATCTCACTCTATTTCACACTTTCTATATGTATGCGTATATGTGTGTGTGTGTCTCTCTCTCTTTGTCTGCTTGTCTCTCTCTCTCTCTCTCTCTCTCTCTCTCTCTCTCTCTCTCTCTTTCTCGCTTACTCTCTCACTATCTCTTTGTCTGTCTCCATCTCCATCTCCATCTCTCTCTGTCTCTGTCTGTCTGTCAGTCAGTCAGCCTGTCTGTCTGTCTCTGTCTCTCTGTCTATCTGTACAGGTGTTAGAATTAGAGAGGGGCCGGACGGGCTCCAGGTACATATATACCATAGAGAGGCATGCAGGCCACACCCTCCTCGTTGTTACTGCTTACACACAACGTACGAGAGCCACAGAGAGAGTGAGAAAGAGAGAGAGAGAGAGAGAGAGAGAGAGAGAGAGAGAGAGTTGTGGTCGATACGTTTGATCCGAGTGCCGAAATCCGTTCTACGGTTTTAACCATCCGCGCGTTCTCGAATCCGCTTCTGGTCGAGCGACATACACGCGGTGGTCATGGTTTTTTATGATGGCGTGGAAGAGCGAGGAGGGAAGGAGGTGGGGTGGGTTATTACGGTGCCTAAAGCACGAAAAGGAGAGAGAGAGAGAGAGAGAGAGTGAGTGAGAGAGAACAAGTGGTACTTATCCACGTCGAACCGAACGTCTATGTGTACTTGCGTACGTAAGCGCCTTTTATTTCTTTTTCTTTCTTTCTTTC
>OU964965.1:7496963-7521963 GCA_918808275.2 Dolichovespula sylvestris
AAAAGAGAAAATTGGTAAAGGTATAGGCTCGATGAAACTTGCAATGAATTAACGCGTCAAATGGGGTTTTCATTTGTGGTAACGAGTTACTTCACGAACAGAGAGAGATAGAGAGAGAGAGAGAGAGAGAGAGAGAGAGAGAGAGAGGCAACGTGTACTACATTTTAGAAAGGCAAACTCGCGTGGAATTTAAAAAACAATCCCGGTATTTTTACGAGTAAGAAGATTTATTTGCCCTTTCATAGCTCCAGTAGAAAGAAACAAGAGCAATTGCAGTACACTGGTATCATATTTCTCTGTCTCGATGAGAGTAAATGCTTTCGTAATACAAACACACACACACACACACAGAGAGAGACATATGCAAATATATATATATATTGTATGCTATACGTATGCAGATCTAACGTCTATATTCATACGCTCTTTAGCCGACAGTCGTAGAGTGCCGTACTATATATCTTTAATCCTTGAAAACTCTCTAAGCGAAGGAATAAAAAGGGAAATATTTTAAAGAGTCGCCTTTACCAACCCAACCCCCCTCCCCTCCCCGATCCCTCACCCACCACCTCCCACCTATCACTCCCTCGTAAGGAAACTCGATCGTCGATAAAACTGTAGAAATAAACTACATTTATACCTTGGCCCTATATACCATCTTGATTAACCCTTTTCCATTCCACCTAAACTAATTTCCCGTGATAATATTAATAATGATCATTATATATCGTGATCCTCGGATTTGTTTTCAATCATTGTGTATCTATGTGCGTGTGTTTGTTTCTCTTCTTATTTTCTGATATTTCTTGTTACAGCGGGCACCAATCTCGTCGGGAAGTTTACACAAAGCGTACGTAGGATCGTTCAAGATGTCAAGGACGAAGGAACGTCGAGTGAGTATATATTATAAATATTGTTTATTTTTCATTCTTTCTCTTCTTCTTCTTCTTCTTCTTCTTCTTCTTCTTCTTATTTGCAAATATTCGAGAAATAAGCGAATTAGTCGGGCTTAGAACTCGGAAGAGCTTACACACCGTTCGATTGATCGCTAACAAATAAGATTAAGGAATACGAGCAAAGAGGAGAGTTAACGTTCTTCTTCTCAATTTTAAAGTAACAAGTAAGTACCACTCGAGATAGTCTACCTAGTCGTCCCCTTTTCAAATAATTTAAGAAGATACGATTTTGTTTTTTCTTTTTTTTTTTTACCTCGATCTATGTAAGTCTAACCGTACTCGAGGAAACAAGTGGTAGTCGTTGAATCAGTGAAAAGACGTTCGTAGATACGGCCAATCGTCGGAAATAAGTCGTTGGCTAAGAGCCAAATCAGACAGGTTGTTAGTTTATCCTTCTCTCTATCTATCTATCTATCTATCTATCTATCTATCTATCTATCTATCTATCTATCTATCTTTCGTGAATAGAACTGGCGCCGGACGTTGGTCCTATCTCTGTATGGTTGTTGGTTCGGTTAACGTCGTGTATATTTACGGTACGTGTGTTAACTCTATTAAACTTGGATTAACACTATCTAATTAACACGTTCTTCCTGGTTATGCCAACTCTCTCTCTCTCTCTCTCTCTATCTCTCTCTATCTCTTTCTAATTATGAAAATAACGAGTAACTTTGTGTTGTACGTTCAAATACATTCATTATTTCTTTTTTCTTTTATTTTGTTTTAATTTCTTTTTCTTTTTTTTTTTTTTTGTCTTTTTTTTAACAGACAAGTTCTATATAAACGTATATATAATGTATACGTAATTATAAATGACGTTGAATTTACTTGTTTGCGTGTGATTGTTATAGCGGTCGTACGTTAGTTTTAGTAATGTCAACGGTTATATACTTATTTACTCACGGTTATAAATAAAAAATATATATATATATAGCACACGTACACTTAAGCGTACACGTGCGCGCGTACATACGTACTTTGAATTATGAATGTTTTATTCAGATGTACTCGGGCTTTTAACGGGTCTCGTAATCTACGAAGTTACGAAGTACGTTTTCATATAATTAAATTACATCGTTTGTATGATATAATATATACGCAATGATAGTTGTCATACGTGTACACCTACATGGATAATTTTAATTAATTAATTAATTAATTAACTAAATTATCAAACTAATTAGTTTTTATTATTATTATTATTATTATTATTATTATTATTATTATTATTATTATTATTATATTTATCGTTGGACGATACAATTAGGATAGAGAGAAATTGTATTAGCATGATCGGGGCGAAACGATTGAAAATAGAAAAAATAAAGTTTCGTAGCGATATTAATAGAGAAATTAGATCGCACGTGGGCTAATTAGTCGAAACATCGATAGCTCCGAGGATAGGATAGTGATTCACGGTATGGATAATTTATTATATTTCTTTCTTTTTTTTTTTTTTTCTTTTGCGTTTCGAAAATTCGATGTTGCGAGGCGAAGAGAAGAGAAGAAGAAGAAGAAGAAGAAAAATAAAAAAAAAAAAAAGATAAAAACAGAAACCGACCGAGGATATTGCCAGCTTCATCGCGGTTTATGCCGGTCGACTCGTTGATTATTCGTTTTATTTATATCGTCGAATTTCGTTACCATTCTGCGTTGTTGTGCGAGTTAATTGAGAATCAATCGAAACTGGATTACGTCGTAGTGGTTAAGTGGCACAAGCCAGCCAGTTGGCGTCACCGATTTTTTAAAATAGTGTTGGTTGTCGCGTAAAAACGAAAAAAAAAAAAAAAGAAAGAAACAAGAATTAAAAAAGAACGTACTCTCCTTTCGAGAAAATAAAAAACAATTGGACGATTATTGACTTCGCGATTGCAACGATAAATGAAGTATATAACGGGTATGATACTGTGATCGATATGAATGGAACGAGCCACTACGTGGCAAAGATTTTTAAGATGAAATATTATTCATGATATACAAATACGTACGTGTCTTTTTGTACAATTTACTATATATATATATATATTTCCCCTTTTTTTTTTCTACGAATTTTAAAACACCGTCCTCGTGTCGAGATAATTTCGTCCTGAAAGAGAACGACGAAGTTCGATAAAAGAATAAATAAATATATATATATATATATATATATATATATATATATGTAAATAAATAAATAAATAAATAAGGAGAAAGAAAAGAAGACTGAGAGCACTGAGTAGGAGAAAAAAAAAAGAAGAAAATTATACGTATATGCATATAATTAATTATTTAATTACTTTAATAATATATGAATATAATTCCGATCGCGAGTAGATCGATAGAGCGAATCCGCGTTCGAAAAATGGCTATGATAAACGTACGTTTGCTTGCACGCTTTTGTCCGAGTCCTTTAAACTTTATCAATTGCAGGTGGTCAAACGAAGGAAGAGGTCATAGAGACGAACGAACGACTGAGGGTGGTAAGGATACGTCTCGAAGGAAGTTATGACACCGCTAAACGTGCTCTAGTAGACCTGATGTGCAAGTATACGAACAGTAAACAAGTCCGTAACGTGTTCCAACGTTACAACCTCCTGAAAGTTATGATCAAGGTGAGGAAACTTCTATCTAAACTCTCTCTCCCTCTCTCCCTCTCTCTCTCTCTCTCTCACAAGCACCCCACCTCGCCATCTTTCTTTCTCCACTTCTCTCTTTATCTCTCTCGTAATTATACGCTTCAACATTGACGCCTTTATCCCTTTGTGCGGTTCTCATCCTTGTCTTACCTTGTGAATATTATACCGTGAATAGTAACTTTATCTTATCTCTCCTCCCTCTCTCTCTCTCTCTCTCTCTCTCTCTCTCTCTCTCTCTCTCTCCCTTCTGTTCTTTTCCTTAATATCCGTAAAAAAAAAAAGGTAAAAGAAGAAATGCAACAAGAGAAAACAACGAGTATCCTCATTGAAAATTATCATCGTTATGACGTATTTAATTACTTGAATCAATTTTCGAAATTATCGTTTTCGTTATATTTGCTTTTTGACTGTCAAATAACGTCGCAATTTTTTTCTTCCCGTCGCATAGATACGAAATTATTATTATTATTATTATCATTATTATTATTATCATTATTATTACTATTTAGAGAAAGAGAGAGTGAGAAAGAGAGATGTATGTAGGGACGCCTATGGGGGCTGGCTGGTAACAAAGGGGTGTATCGTTTATCGCTTAAATCCATCATCATCCCTTTAAAGTGTAACGCACGTACGCTGCTCCACAGCCGGGCCCACCATACATACATAAATAGATACCCGTACGTGTACAAACGTGAACTATCCCAGCATGAAATTAACTTAGCCCATGGAATTTCATCTGTCGTCCTGTTACCTGTCCTGTTACCATCCAACGCAGCTTTTTTCCTCCCCCTCCCACCTCCCCCCTACCCCTACCCCTCGCCCCTCCCCCGCCCCGTTTCCCCGTCCACCCTCTCACTTTATCATTCTCCTTCTACTCGTTCGCCGTAAATGTTATCCCTTATGAAACACCGTCACCCGTTTCACTAAGCTCGGGATGATTAGAATTTCTTTTTCCTACGTTATCGATGATAACGTCAACACGACGAATACGGTCGACGTTAAATTACGTTTCGGGATGTGCATACGTCTCGGGGAATTTATTTATTTATTTATTTATTTATTTTTTCTTTTTTTTTTTTTCTTTTTAATCACGTACGAAAGATACCATTTTTCTCTATGTCAACGAAAAACCGACGGAATTTGATTTCTTTTTTTTTTTTTTTTTTTCTTTTCGGTGAATTTTCGAAGAACCCGAACATTACCACGTACGTGCGCACGTACGCCGACATAGTCGATTACGTTCGTACGAACTAATTGAATCGTTCGTTTTCTTTTTTTTTTTTTTTCTTTTTTTTTTTTTATTTCTTTATTTCTTTCGTCCTCCCTTTTCTTCCTATCCTTGTCCTTTTCCTTTTTGCCAACGGTAAAATTTATAGACAATTTTCAACGCTAAAATGAAACGCTTAATGAAACGAGTTTGTTTGATCCTTTTCTCTTCCATCCCTTTCGCGCCACCCTCTAACCCTTCGCTAACCTCTACCCATCCCCCCACCCCCTTCCTCATCGTTCTCTCCCTATCTCTATCTCTATCTCTATCCCTCTCTGGACGATAGAGCTAGGAAAGTTACTCGCGCTGTGGTTTTGGCTTTATTCTCGTACGTAGATACGTATGTATGTAGTACACACGTACTATACCCTTAAGTACATAGTATATATATGTATATATATATATATATATATATGTACACGAGCCCGCATGTACCTATGCATTTGTGTGTGCATATATGTACGTATGTATGTATGTATATATGTAGCATGTGTATTACCACTACGGTTACAACATAGTTGCGGTTTTCCTCCCTTTTCTCAGGATGTGATCAAACTGGAGACTCAGTACTGGACCCTGGTAGATATACCAAGGCAAGAGAAACAAGAAACCGTTCCTGCTTTCGTCCTGCGTGCCTGTTCCATCATGGAAAAGACACACAAGAGCGGCGAGGGCGTTAAAACCTCGGCACGATTGGCGGAGGAAGCTGAAACTAAGAGGGAACGAATCGAGAGACTCGAGGGTGAGTGTAAACGCCATTATCGGGGAGAACGGAAAGAAATAAACGAGGGGAAACCCTCGTGAATGAACAGAGAGAGAGAGAGAGAGAGAGAGAGAGAGAGAGGAAGAGAATGAGAACGAATTTCTACGACTTTGTGGCTCCCTCATATTTTCATTTCTTTTTTTTTTTTTTCTTTTTCCTTTTTTTCGACTTTTTTTATTATCCTTCCTCTTTCGATTAGTCTTAATAAAAGAGAGATAGGGAGGGAAGGAGGGAGGGTGGAAGGGAGGAAAGCAAGCAAGCAGAATGAATACATCCAATCTCTGTTGGATCCAATCAATGAGACGAAATTTTAATCGAATCAATGTAATCGATTTAATTTGATTTGTTTATTACAGAGAAATAGAGAGAGAGAGAGAGAGAGAGAGAGAGAGCTTGACGTGTAAAGAATTAGATAAACGAATTTTTTTTTCTTTTTTCTTTTTCTTTTTTTTTTTTTTTTTGATATATAGATATTTGTTCAATGTTTGTAGGTATAATTATGATCATTTAATATATTATGTATTATTAATGATACACGTTTACGATATTTACTATATTTATTTAATATAATATTCATATATGTATTTATACATACATTAATATTATTAATACGTTATAATATATCATTATATATATATATATATATATATATATATATATGTGTGTGTGTGTGTGTGTAGATATAATTTTATACGAATACATAAATAGATATATAAATTATTATATATTAATAATTATCGATGAATTGTCCGACTAATGGAAATTAATTTCGATCTAAAGAACCAAAGTTAAAGTTTCCAAGGTATTCGGATATAAAGTCCAAGTAAATTTACTCGGAAGGATCGTTCGAAAAAGGGAGACGAACAGAGAGAGAGAGAAAGAAAGAGAGAAAGAGAGAGAGAGAGTGAGAGAGAGAGAGAAGGGTGTAGTAGGATCACTCGTCTCTTTCTCGAGCAAAAGGCCCTTTTCCTACGGCAAATTGTGCGGAAAAAAGCGACGGACGATAGCTATCGTCTTCGTTGGAAAGTTTCCAAGCATGAATAATATATTATTTTCTGTCGTACGTCCTCTCGAACGATCGACAAAATAAAAAAAAAAAAAAAAGAAATAAAAAAGAAGAGAAGAGACCAACTTGAACGCCAATGAAATTTGTATCGAGATATCGCAGGTTCGAAACGCATTTGTCAGAAAATTGATATGGGCAAACAAGAGAGGGAAACGAAAAAGAAATCGGTTGTGGGGGCAGAGTGGTATTAAATTTTTCTTTTTTTCCTTTTCTTTCCTGTTTTTTTTTTTTTTTCCTTTCTCTTTCCTTTTCTTTCTCAATGAGTTTCATCGACGAGTAATCATAACGATGACAATGATAATGATAATGATAATGATAACGATGTTTATTTTATTTCTTATAATTACGAGTTAACATAATTTGGCAAAGGTTATGTAGAAATACCAACAAAAAAAAAATATATATATATATATATTTTTTTTGATACGTATAAAAGAGTCGGAACGAATGACTTATGATGAAGAATAAGTGTTTAATTCTCCTCTACAATTTTACATGCGATTCATTATATCCGTACGATTTTCTATTGAGTCTCTCTCTCTCTCTCTCTCTCTCTCTCTCTCTCTCTCTCTCTCTCTTTCTCTCTCTATCGGTATATTGATAATCTGTTATCGTTAAATTTCAGTCCATCCATTATCTACATACATTTCAATATCTAATTGTTGTAACGCGAGAGAAAAATAATCTATACACACGAGAGAGATAGAGAGAGAGAGAGAGAGAGAGAGAGAGAGAGAGAGAGAGAGAGAGAGAAATCAATCGTACTCGAATCGAAAACACTATCGTTCGATACTTTCATCGTGTATCGCAATTATCAACGATTGTTATATCGAATTCAATCGTAACGGTAATTCTCACTACTAATGGTAATTTCCCGCGTCTGTTTGTTAATCATCGATATGTCATAAAAATGATTATTATGGAGCGAGAAAAGGATTAAAAGAGAGAGAGAGAGAGAGAATTGTATTGAATGACTCGTAAGTACTTCTGCGTATACATTGAGTTCCTGAGTTTCACGACAATTAATTCGTTTGTTCCATTGTTACGTTGACGAAGGCATGACCACGGTAATGATCGAATCGGAGAATACCCAGATGACCAATGATCTGTACAGGCTGCTGAAAAAGTATACTGGACTTAGGAATCTTATTCGTGTTCTAAAGGTATGTATATAAAAAAAAATATATATATATATAATAATAATAATAATAATAATAAAAAATAAATATAAAAGTTAAAAAAATAAATAAATATGTAAATATATATTGGAAGGATCCAAAAGGAATTTTCTTCTCTCTTCAAATTATTTGGAATGAAACATCTTGTTATTTTTTGTTTTTCGTCTTCGAAAATCGAAAATTATTCAATATTGAATAGGTGCGTAGAAAAAAGAATATAAATAAATCGATACGTATATTGAAAGAATGAGAATGAAAAGGCTGTGGAAAAGTAATTATTTGACAAATTATTTATTTATTTATTTATTTATTTATTTATTTATTTATTTATTTATTTCCGTTGTTCTTTTTTTTTTCATTTTCGTCAAAAATTATTACACATCAAATATGTATGTACGAAAAAGAAAAATAAGGAGGGAAAGAGAGTAAGAAAAGAAAAAATAATATCAGGAAAAAGATGAAAAGGATCGGTAGATTTCTCAAAGGATAGGTATAACAAGTTTGTCCAATGGCAAAAGAAAAAAAAATACAAATTATGAACGTGTGCGTGTGCGCGAGTATTGGACGATCGAGGAGAAGAAAACTCAAGGGAGAAACACGTTCGAACATTTTTTTTTCCTTTTCTCTCATTTTTCTTTTTTATTCTTTTTTTTTTTTTTCTTCTTTTTTTGTCGGAGTATCATTTCGTCGTGTTTCTGTGATAGAAAAGGTTGTATCGGGTTCTATCGAATATAAGGTTCGAATGATAGAAGAAGAAGGAGACATAGATAGATAAATAGAGAGAGAGAGAGAGAGAGAGAGAGAGAGAGAGAGAGAGAGAGAGACATTTAATCTAACCGGATTCGATGTCTTAAAACGTTTTCCACGGCCATTTCGATTTAACCGGCATTGCTTCGACATATAACACATGGCGTGACGTTATTGAAAGCTATACACGTAAATCACCTTAACACCATGGGGCTATTTCCTTTTCCATTTGACAAAGGTAAAAATCTATATAAAAGTCGGAACGTCACACTTGCGTGCGGTAAGGAAAGATCGATCGGATCGAAGATGCGGAAGGAAGGAAGGAAGGAACGAAGGAAGATTGGAAGGAAGAAGTACCCTGTGTTTTATGTCTCCTTTTAATCTTAATCTTATCTAACCTGCCAATGGAATTCGTGTACGATCGAGAAGAAAATACTGATAAAACGATGATCGGCGTATTTTCATTTCGATCATCTTACGATAACAATATTTAAACGATATCGCGTAAATGTTATAATCGTTTATCGCAAAAACGTAAATCGAGTCTCGAACTACTTTCTCCGTTTTTATATTTTTTTTTTTGTGCTTGTGGGAGGGGAGGAGGAGGGGACGAAAACAATAGAGAGAGCATATTTTTTAATTATCAAAAAAAAAATACGATCCCTCTGATCGGTCTCAGGTATTATCGAAAATGATTTATCGGTTTAATCAATCTTTCTCAATTTTCGTGATGAAATACGTACGTGCATGTAATTTGTTAATTATTTAATCGTACGAATCATAACTCATCTAAGATATTTATTTATGTATATATGTATATGTGTTGATGATTAACAAATTAATAATATTTAATAATAATAATAATAATAGCAATATAGATGTTACACAAAAGTATATATATATATATATATATATATATATATATTTATATATATTTATATTTATATAAATTTATTATTTATATTATATTATTTATATTATTATTTATATTATATATATATATATATTTTTTTTCTTCTTTTAACAGGAGGAGTACAACAATTCCAAGATATATCCAATGTTTCCACGTTACACGATCCTGAAGGATATGATAAAGGATATTATGCATAATCCAGATTACATGGAGGTTTGTCACGAATTGGATCAAGCATAGCGGCCGGACCCCCTCCACCGTTCGCCACGGATGACCTTGTAAATCAAAAGGTTCTCATTCCGAGGCGCATCGGTGAAGGGGGTGCACAGACCACGGTATCATCTTTATTCTCTTAATTAAATCGAGATAATTTTGTTATAATCCTCGGCTGGCTTTTGTTTCGAGATGCTCCTTAGACGGATCATCCAACGCATTTCTTTTTATTTATTTACTCTTTGTCTTTCTTCTTCTTTTTTTCTTCTTCTTCTCCTTCTTTCCATAGCTATAGTTTATTATACTAATCGTAAACGTATGGTATCAAAAGACGATTAGACGTAGCAGATAAACGACCATTCGATTTTATTTCTCTTAAACGCATCATAGGACGATCGAGAATAATAATGGTGCGAGCTTTTTTAAATCATTTTTCCTAATTGAACGAAAATATTTTGGTATATCGAGTTTTTAGTATAGTATAGTGTAAAAAAAAAAAAAAAAGAAAAGAAAAGAAACAAAGAAATAGGAAAATAAGAAGAAAGAAACGAACGAACGAACAATATAACGATGATCGTCAATGCGTTGAGACACATTTCCTGTTTTTTTTTCTTTTTTTTTTTTTTTTTTTTTTTTTTTTTTTATTATTTATTCCTTTTTAATACACACACATATATTACCACGTAGTTCACTCGACTTATCTAAAGCGCAAATATCGCGTAATTACGTGGAGATGAGATGAGATAAGTAAAAAAAAAAAAAAAAGGAAACAAAAGAAGAAGAAGAAGGAGAGGAGGAGGAGGAGGAGGAAGTAGGATAAAGAAGAAATTAATAAATAAATAAATAAATAAATAAAGAAAAGAAAAGAAACAACCCTTTTAGATTCTGATCTCGATCGGAATGGCCGCTTGCACATTCGAACACAAAATTTTTAATGAGCTAATCGCGCGGAAGTTGTAACAAACGTTCGATCGCGCTGCGCTTACCTTCGTGATTTTTATTAATCAAAGGATTAAGAAGAGATAGAGAAGGGAAAAGAAAGAGGAGGTGGATGAAGAAGATAATGATTAAAAAAAAAATACAAGAGAGGGAGAGAGAGAGAGAGAGGGAGGGAGAGAGAGAGAGGAAAAAAAATGTTGCCGTTAACGTCGCTTGTAAAATCGAGATAATTAGGATAGGCATTAACACACTTGACCCCTCCCCCGTTTTACCACCCCATCGCCGCCATCTTAAACTCGTCAAGAAACCACCCCGACCCGCCCCGATCCTGATCACCCTTATATCCAACCCTTATCGCCCGTATTATCGTACATTTTCCTCCCAATACGCGTTTGTATATAATAATAGTAATAAGAGAGCGCGCGTTAGTGTCCTTGATAATTATTTGTCTGGACTTGACCGCGTAAAATTATGAAAGACATAAGTGTGAAACAGGACATATTTTCTTTTTTCCTTTATGCGCTCGAACGCGATTTTCGTGACAACGCGCGCGCGCGTGTGTGTGTGTGTATCTGTGCGAATGGAGTGACAGAGAGAGAGAGAGAGAGAGAGAGAGAGAGAGAGAGAGTGAGTGAGTGAGAATAAAAAAGATGAAGAAAAAACCAAACGTTATCGCTATACCCCGTGCGTTGTCACGATTGTCGTATACTCGTCGAGTTTTTGTAAAGAAGAAGAAAACGATATAACGAAACAAGTTAAACTAAGGGAAAAATAAAAGTTAAACGATTAAAAGGTATTAAAGGAGAAAAAAAAAAAAGAAAAAAAAAAAAAGAAGAAGAAAAAAGAATTAAATAAGAGAGAAAATTATTGACGAAAGAAAACGCGGATAATGACGACAACGCGGGAAAGTGAAGACAAAAACGGGGAGAAGAGGGAAGAAGAAGGCGGAGAAGAAAATTATCGATTTTCCGAGGCAAAACTTGGTCGATTTTTACGCGCTACCGAAATGAGGAGGAGGAGGAGGAGGAGGAGGAGGAGAAGCAGTGATGATATTATCTTCTATACCTACACACCAGGGACAAATAGTAGCGAAGAAATAAGGATCAAAGAAAATCCGTCGTCGTCCTCGTCGTTTGATAGAAAAGAAAAAAAGGCAAAAAAGAAAGAAAGAAAATTAATAACCGAACGAATCGATAATTCGATGGAAAAGAAGAAAAAGAAAGACAAAAAGAGGAAGAAGAAGAAAGAAATAAGGGAAAGCAATACCCTTCCCCCCTCCCCCTCTCAAACGCCCAACCCCACGCATAATATTTTATAGACATATCGGTGCTCTAGTCAAAGAAATAATAATAATAATAATAATAATAATAATAATAATAAATATATTAATAATAAGTAATAATTAATAATTACTAATAATAATAATAATAATAATAATAATAATAATAATAATAATAATAATAATAATAATAATAATAATTAAAGAAAAAAGGAGAAAATAATGAAAAACGAGGTCACGATTTTCTTTTCACTTTCTCGTTTTTATTCTTAATTATTTATTTCTAGTTTTTTTCTTGTTTTATATATATATATATATATATATATATATATATATATATATATATAAACACTTTTTTATTCGTTTTTTATATTTATACGGTTAAATATATCAAAAAAAAAAAAAAACGAGGACTTAACTATAATCGTGATAAATATTCCCTGTTCGTACGGTATAAACAGCTTAGATTTAAGATTTAAAAGGGTGCGAAAAAGAGAGGGGGGAGGGAGGGGAGGAGGGAGGAAGAAAATAAAAATAGAGAGCGAGAGATTAAGAGGGGCGGAGAAAAAACCTACGTGAATTATATAACTATCGAAATAAAAATTAATTGATAATACAAATCTATATATATATATATATATATATATATGTATGTATGTATGTATGTATATATATGTGTGTAGATTCTTAATAGAATATCGCCTCACATGTTGTCGTCGTTGTCGTCGTTAGTATTACATTAGACTCGTAAGTATATATCACGGTCAGTGTCTCCAATGTCCTTAAGTAAGAAAAAAGAAAAAGAAAAAAAAAAAAAAAAAGAAAACAGAATCATTTATTTACTTATTCACTAATTATTGTTTAATTTTTAATTTCTTTTCCTTTTTGTCTTTTCTTTTTTGTCTTTGTATTCTCTCTCTTTTCAAATCAATTGACAGTCTGTTTCATTCGCTGTAAGAAGGACAAAAAAAAAATTAAAAAAGGGAGAGAAAAGAAAAGAAAAGAAAGAAAGAAATAAACGTACGAACGTATAATTGACGTAAAAGTGTGTCTAACCGTTGCTTTTATTACTTAATTAATAATAAACATATCGTGTGTGTGCGTGTGCGCGCTCGCGTAATCGTTGTTAAACCGTCGTCTAAACAATTGGCATATATAATATGTATATATAACTCGTGTATGTATACATATGTGTGTGTGTCGTTGATGATGTTCGATATTGGTTGGAATAATTAGGTCGCTGCGACGAGACGGCTAATAACGTTTGCTGTCTCCTCCCACTCCCCGCGTCACCCTACGAAAAATGTGCCATTTTGTCCAAGTGTTCTACCGTATATTAAATATATATACGTACTTACGTACATAAATACATACGTACATACATACATACATATGTGAATAACATTATCAATGAATGGTCATATATACATATACATGGGTATAGTAACTATATATATATATATATCATAATAACAATATAATAACGATAAACGATGGAGAGACAAACGCGACCGCTATTAATTAAAACAAAAAAAAAACAAAAAAAAAAAAAAACAAAAAAGAAAGAAAAGTAGAAAGAAAAACAAAGATGATCGCCTTTATAAATGCGTTTGAAAAAATATTAATCAAAGAAATTCTCTATAATATAATTATATACACATATACACATATATCTATAAAAACGCTTGCTTTGCTCGCAATACTTTTTCTTCCTTTTTTTTTCTTTTTCTTCTTTTTTTTTTTTCTTTTTTTTTTTTTTTTTGAATAATTAATTTTAATCGTCTCAAAGAGCAAAGAGATACATCAAAATTTTTATTAAAGGGGAAATCGCGCGCATACATAAGTAAATGAAATCTCAATTAAATCGGTACAAATCATATCGATGGGAGAGAAAAGTGATCAAAGGAAAAAGAAAAAAGGAAAGAAAGAAAGAAAAGTAAAAATAAAAGAGAGAGAGAGAGAGAGAGAGAGAGAGAGAGAGAGAAGTACGGCCAATCAAAAGAAGAAAAAAAAAAGTGAAATAAAATAAAATATTCGATATTTCTGACAGTCGAGATACGAAAGCGAAACGAAAGAGAACGAAATCAGTCGCGTCAAGTGTCAATTTCCAAATTTTTTTACGCTTTTGAAATGAGTTTTGAAAAGAGGAGGGTAGAGGGGGGGAGGTATGAATATAATCGATTTCTTCGAATATGATCGGCCTTCTTTCTTTCTAAACTCGAATCAGTTTTGTCTCGCGTCGTATATCAATTAAAGATTAAATAATCGTGAACACACGAGAGCAAATATATACATATACATACATATATTGGTTTGGCAAGAAAGTAATTTCGTTTTTCCAGTTTGAAATAAGTCTCAATTATTTCTATACAAAAAAAAAATGCACTTCAATCAGTCAAATATCTTCCATTCTGTTCGATATAACCTTTTTCCATCTTTCTGGTAACTTCATAATTCCGCGCTCATAGTACTTCTGGTCCTTGTCAGCAAAAAACTCAACCAAGTGCGACTTGAGGTCGTCTTTATTATTGAGATTTTTACCGTTTAAAAAGTTTTGCAAGCTTCGAAATAAATGATAGTCCGAGGTTTCAAGGTCGGGGCTATATGGGGGATGCGACATCACTTCCCAACCAAGCACCAATAATATCGTACGTGTTGCTAAAGATGTGCGAGGCCTCGAATTGTCGTGGTGAAACACGATTTTTTTGCGATTTGCCAATTCTGGCCTTTTCTCTTGGATTGCATCCTCTAATCTCATAAATTTTTGGCAATAAACATCTGAGTTGATCGTTCGATTAGTTGGAAGCAACTCAAAATACACAACACCTTTGTAATCCCACCAAATTGACAGCATAATCTTCTTCCGATGCAATTCAACTTTCGATATGGTTTGTGCTGGTTCATCATGCTCGGACTATGATCTTTTTCGATTAATGTTATTGTAAACGATCCATTTTTCATTGCCAGTGACAATTCGTTTCAAAAATGGGTCGATTGCATAACGTTTGAAATGCTTATCGCAAATATTGATTCTTTCTGTTGAGTGAATTTCTTTCAATTCGTGCGGAACCCAAATATCGAGTTTCTTAACAAGTCCAAGACGTTTTATGTGAAATTACTTTCTTGCCAACCCAATATATATATACACACACACACACACACACACACACACATATATATATATATATATTAATATATAAATAATATAAAAAAAGGAAGATGAAGAAGAAGGTAAAAAAAATATGGCTGACAGCCCGAAAATCAAAATGCAAAATGTAATTGCGTGTCGGACATGGAAAAGAGTATGTTATTCGATAACAAAAAAAAAAAAAAGAAGAAAGAAAACGAAAGAAGAGGAGAAAAAAAATAGAAGAAAAGAGATGTGTTCGACAACGCTTGTAGTCACCACCTACCCCCCACCCCGCCCCACCCCACCCCTCGAGTCCCTCTTACCCCACCACACAACTATCCACCGCCAATTATCACTTTCATCTCCGTCCCATCAATGTCCATATCGCTAATCAAAAGGCAGTCAAAGCAAATCATCAAAATAGATAATCAAAGCCAATAGGGTCTCCACGAATATATCTCGTTTCATTAAACGTCGCTGGATACAGGCACGCTATATAGATAAATACATACGTACATATACATGTATATACGTACATATATATATATATGTACATATATATATAATAGATCGATTAAATTATGTTCGAACACAAACGATTCGACGATATTAGAATTATCGGAAGCGTTTCTAATCGCGTTTTTTATAATCCGTACGAACGAAAACGTGAGAATTCATCGGAACGCATATACGCAATACATGAGTACGTATGTTACACATACATATATATATATATATATATATATATATATATATAAATGTGATTTTAAAAGAAAATTTTTTTATTTTCTATTATTTCTTTCTATTTTTTCATCATCATTGCAAGATTACTCGTCTTCGAGATCTTTTTTTACGGGGTCATCTTTTATACTCGCATTTGTATTCGTCGATCAAAATAAAAATATAAAATAAAAGATTATTGTCCGAAAGTCAACCTACGTAAAGTCGCGACGAAATGACAGTGATCGATCGTTGAAATTATCTTGAAATTAATTTCGCATTCTCACACGGCCCCGATATCCACGTCAAGCCAGCCCCTGTAAAAAAAAAAATATATATATATATATGTATCCATACGTAGGTATTATCATATGTATACTGTATATGCGTAGAGAGGTTCGTGACTCGAAAGGATTAAAGAGGGATAAAATTCAAAAAAAGAGACAGAGAGGAAGAAAGAGAAACGAAAAATACGTACGGAATGTATGGAACAAAAATCAAATTTTACAAAGACGAAAGTATTTTTTGAGCATACGTTTTTTTCTTAACCTTACGATATAACGAAAGAATTATAAAAAGAGAGGAGAAAGAAGAAGAAGAAGAAAGGAAAAAAATAATAATGTAACGAACGTATAATCATATTGGTAAAAGGAAGATGAGAGTAAAAAAAAAAAAATATAAAAAAAATTAAAATAAAAATAATACGATAGTAGAATCGTACAGAGAAATTTTTTTTTCTTATTTATTTTTTCGAAACATGCGTACATATATATATATATATATATGTATGTATATACACACAATATCATCGAAAAAAATATAATATCCTCTTGACTTTGACGTTTCGTCGGGATTATTAATAAAAAAAAAATAAAAAAAAAAAAAAAAAGAAAGAAAGAAAGAAAGAAAAAAAAATCAAACGCGTCGAAGGAAAAGAAAATAATAATTATCTTTATATTATATTTTTTATTAACGGTCTGCATCCAGCCAATAATCAATCAGTGAACTCATTATTCCCGCAGTGACTGTCTAGAAACACATAGAGCTTTTATTGTGAATAACTTCTATTATTATATAACACACGTATGAGCCGTTTCCTTTGAAAGTTATGTTAGTCCATTTTCGACGAAAAGTTATATTCAATGATAAAACTGAACGCAATCGGCTATGAGCTTTTTATCTATAAACAGTTCAGTCAAAAAAGAAAAAAAAATCCTTCAAAATTTTCATCATTTCGTGGACACAAATTTACGTGTTTAATGAAATTACAAATATAATTACTTCGAATGCGGCGTAAAGTCCAATTTTCGCAAAAGACGTGATATATTTAGTTGAAAAATTATACTACGTAATTTCTCTACTTCGTTTTTGTATGTTTGTGGCGACGCTTTTTAATGACATAAAAAAGTTTTCGCTTGTTCACTGAAATTTTGACTGCCTTTCCCGTTTATTGTAGAGTACAAAACTTGATAGCGCGTTAGCGTTACCCGAAGAGATATCAAAATAAAGCCTTTTTATTTATTTATTTATTTTTCTTTTTTTTTTGACATATTTGATAAAAATTTCGTAGAAAAAAAAAAGTTGGTACGATTCAATTGAAATACCACAACTAATATTTCATAAACGTATGATATTCAAATTTTGTTGACTTTGAAAGCGGTTGAAGTCCATACGAGGTCATCAAAAATATAAATTTCTTTTAATTAATACTTCAAAAACGAATTGCATTATAAACTCAAATCAATTTAACATTTGAAAAATTAAAAAATAAAACATAAAATGAACGTATTGACATATGCCAATATTTTTCAAACCGTTCAAATAAAAAACCCCTTAAATATCTCCATATAATATAAAATGGACTTACGCCATTGTCAAAGAAAACGGCTCGTATGTGTAATAAGAATTGTATACACATACATACATACGTGTATACATATAAATATATATACGTATATAATTATATATATATATATGTATTATTATTATAAACGCGCCGTGTTTAATCATAAATATCGTGGGATATGGATATTTATATATTTTCTAATCGCACGTGCCTCTTATCATTAATTTTAAACCGAGCACATATTAACAAAAATATTATTAAACGATGTCGATTCGTAGATCGAAGATTTTGTATTAAATCGATAATATCGGTGTTATTATTGTCACCAGATAACAAATATCTTCGCGATTTCATTGCGAAAGAAATATGTAAATTATCATTTTTATTTATTATTTCGTACGCGCTACGCGTTGGCCTTTCGCGATATATATACATATAAAACAAGTATCAAGAGCGATCGATAGATCGATCGATCGTTCGTTCGTTCGTATGAGAGAAGCTTAATCGCTTTAAAACGAAAAAGGTAGAAAAAAGAAAAAAAAAGAAGATGCCACAAGATCGCTTATCGGTATATGCATAATAATTTACGCTTAAATCGAACTGAGGGTATAAAAAGAAAAAAAAAAAGAAAATAAAAAAAAAAGAAAGGAAAAAGATGAAAGGAACGATACAAAATAAAGTGCGAAACGATATATATATATATATATTATATATGTAAGTTTTTCGTGAGTGAAATTTGTTTTTGCGAAGAAGGAGGAAGATTAAAATTAAATAAGGAAAAAGAGAATAATAATAATAATAATAATAATAATAATAATAATAATAATAATAATAATAATAATAATAATAATAATAATGATAATATTAATATTAACATTAATAATAATAATAAAAGACAGAAGACAAAAACAAACAAACAAACAAACAGGCAAACAAACAAACAAAGATATCGCAGCCGATAATATTTTGTATGCGAGTAGGGAAGAAAAAAGGAAAAAGAATAACAAAAAAAAAAATGAGCAAAAAGGAAGAAGAAAAGGAGAAAAAAAAGATAACAAAAACTTTCTTACGATTAGACCAATTAACGTATAAACATAAGGACGATACTATTAATAATTATTATTACCTATATATAATGTAATTGTAAAGCGTTAAAAAACGAACGAACAAGCAAACGAATAAAAAATGATCAAAAAAAAGAAAAAAGAAAAAAAAAGAAAAAAAAGGATAAAAGAAATAAATGTTAAGGGTAAGAGTAAACGTATAAAAGAAAAAAAAAAAAAAAAAAAAACAGTAAAAGTTAAAGGTAAAATAAAGTAAATTAACAAGTATGTGTAGCGAAAAGAGTAAATCGATTACTCAAAATGCAATGTCTCTGAATTGAAGAATGTAGAAAAAGCGTGCTCGCCTTTTTGACGAAACTAGGAGAGTGCCAAAATAGATTTTGAAAGATTTATACATGCGAAAATATATAATCCTTTTTTTTTTCTTTTTTCATTATTTTTTTATTTTTTTATTTTTTTTTTTTTTTTTTTTTGATTCTTCATATCATTTCTATTCCGCGCGCCGAAAGTGTGTGTTTGTGTATACCTAATATAAATGTGTAATATATATCTATATATATCTATGGAAATTCCCGCGAAATTTTTATATAGAGAATGTGTGTTGTGTAAGTTGTAAGTATAATACTTGCATACGTATAACGATATATATATATATTACATTATATTAACGATAATAAGAGATATATCGTTTCTCGTTGGATTCATCTCTTCGTTAGTGAGATCGATAAATCTATAAAATATAAAATCGATTAAAACCCACGACGATTACGATGTAATAATAACCGGAGGCCGTCAATGATTCCCCCGACCCATCTCGCCACCCCCAAGCCCCCGTTAATATCAATAACGATAATAATAAATCAATCAATCAATCAATCAATAATTTTAAAAATCAGTGAGAGAGAGTGAGACAGAGAGAGAGAAAGAGAGAGAGATCACATCTTTCAGAGATGAACCATCGAGATCGAATAATGAACTTATGTGTAATTCATATAATAAGTATATAGGGAAGAAAGAAATAAAGGGGGAAAAAAAAGGATAATGTCGAATATGAGAGATATACCCTAATGTGTTTTTAAAGAGTTCTTTATATGGTAGATATAAAAAACTAATCGTGCCGATCGTCATATAATATTATCTCCATATATATATATATATATATATATATATATATATATATATATATATATATACATGAGATCCTTTGACCTTGTCTCTCAAACAAAATAATCCCCTATTAACTATCGTCAAAATTCTTCGAGTCGATGATAAAAAGGGGAAAAACGAAAAAATAAAGTAAAATAAAACCAACGAGTTGTAAATTTATCTTGAAATAAGAAAAAAGAAAAAAATAAGAATAAAAAAATATAGAGAGAGAAAAAAGGGGGGGGTGGAGAGGAAACAAAATTGGAACGAGATCCTGAGTGGTATCTCTCTCATGGTCAAGGTCAAGGCATCTCATCCGAACGTGTTCTCTCTCATAGTCGTCCGCGTTTGATAAATGACATCGAAGTCGTTTCGGATCCGTCATTAGAGAAATTATATGAAGAAGGAGGAAAGAAGAAGAAGAAGTAGTAGAAAAAAAAAAAAAGGATACAGATAGATTAGGTCGTCGTCTTTGTCGCGATAAAAGTCTTAACTATCAAATAAAACTCTTCGTCGTTAGTTGATCCTTCGAAATCATCCCTCGGTCTACCCACCACCCGTCCTCCTCCCCCCACTCACCCTCAATCACCACCCATCCAGTCCACCTTATATAAGTGTGCTTGCCGTTCGTTCGATGATATAAAATTTCGACCAAATCTCTACTCGTCTGTAATCATCCTGAAACGTTTAATATCTATATATATATATACTTACTTACTAACTTACTAACTTACTAACTAACTAACTTACTTACTATTGTTTTTCTAAGCATCAGCTGTTTCAATATATCTCGTTGCACTTTTACCACGCACGAACCTACACACCTACGCGCGCGCGTGCATCACACGTACTTACTCACACGTACGCGCTCGCATATAGAATAGAAAGGAAAAGAAAAAAAAAAAAAAGAAAAAGAAAACAACCACCCTCGTCTTCTCTTCCTCTCTCATACTTAACTTCTTAACTCTTCGAGCAAGCCTATCCCCCCGAACCCACCCCTCTCTCTCTCTTACAATTATCGACTATTGACCTACGTCGAATCATATACAATACACGTATACGTACACACATACATACATATATATATATATATATATATATATATATATATATATATATATTTATTTACAAGTACACAGTCATATCGGTTGTCTCTAACGATATAATAAATATTATCGGTTATGCATATCGATAAGTTATTATTATAGATGTCAATTTTTACGAAGCGAAAATATATATATATATATATATATATATTTTTTTTTTTTTTGACAAATTCTTCTTCGGAGTAAAAAATCCTTTGAGAAGAAGAATGACAAATAAGCGCCCGTAAAGATTAAAAAAAAAAAAAAAAGAAAGAAAAAGGAAAAGTGAAAGATGAAAGAAAGAAAGAAAGAAAGAAAGAAAAGAAAGCAATGAAAAGAAGGAGAAAAGAAAAGGGAGAAAGGAAGAAAGAAGAACGAAAAAGAAAGGAAAAAAAGAAAAGGGTGAACAAATAAATTAAAAATTTTAATAGGACATTCCCGTCCGATTTTTTTTGTTTTTTTTTTGAACAAACAATACTTTTCGAGATATCTCATTAATTATATTTTCACCGCCAATATTAACCAAGCAAAAAGAAATATAATAATAATAATAATAATAATAATAATAATAATAATAATAATAATAATAATAATAATAATAATAATAATGATAATAATAATGATAATAATAATCATCGCTCGCACGATTAATTTCACATTTACGTATATATATCTGTTTCAACAATACCCCAATCCTCTTTATTAGAGAAAGAACGAACGTGTACGGTGATCCCCTTTTTTTTATTCCCTTTACAGTGAGAAGTAATAACGGTGACGTTATATTGTAATCCTTAGAATCGGTACGATTTTATAATTTTAGGGTTTAGCGTGCAATTGAATTAGGAAATTAGAAATGCGTGAAACATTGAAGGTACAGGATACGTATGATTTTTCTTTCTTATTCACGATGAACGAGAGTTCTTTTTATTTTATTTTTTTTTTCTTTTTTTTTTTTTTTCTTTTTGCGAACGACCGATCGAATTAATCGACGTTATTATTATTATTACCGCTATTATTATGCAATAATAATCATTATTATTATAATTATTGTCGTTGTTGTTGTGTTGATCGTTCGTTCGCGCGTATTTAGGGTATTTGTTTAAAAAAAAAAAAAAAAAAAAAAAATTGTATTTCTAGTGGATAAATAATGTATATCCCCGTGGCCTCCCCTCTATTACCCACAATTTCCCACCCCTATCCCCCTCTCAACCACCTCATTATTGCTTCTCACAGTGTATTACGATTAGAACGTCGATATATAGATTAGTAGCGTTGAGAACTCTATATTTGGCACGCTAGCTTTGTGTAATTTATTGTTAAATGTGAGGCGTAATTTGTATACAGAGGCGTAAAGAGGGTTTATTTCGTTTTCTTTTTTATTTATTTGTTTTCTTCTTTCTCTTCTTCTCATAGTTTTCAAATTGTCCTTACGAAGAAAAAAATAAAAACCCCGTAGATATATACACCGTCGTTTACGTGCTACGTATTGTTAATTTAGAAATAATTGAAAGACGATTTTTATTATAATTTTTAAATATAGATATAGATATTTCATAGATTCCATATTATACACACACACACACACACACACACACACACACACGTAGGTATTGCTTATATACGCCTCTGGATTTCCAATTTCTATCGTCGATATCTTTAATCGCTAGTTCACGTATAGAATTGTAAAACCATTTACAGAAGACAAAATACAACGTTCGTGTGAAGACTGTATGTATGCTCATATGTCGCGAGTATCATTTCGTTTGAGATTCAACGAAAAAATTCAATCGTATTCCTGCGATTATACATACGTTTATTCGCGTATAAGGGAAAAAAGAAAAAAAAAGATAATAATAATAATAATAATAATAATAATAATAATAATAATAATAATAAGATAAACAAATGAATCGTATGTAACTCTTGTATGAAAAATATTTAAAAAAAAAAAAAAAAAAAAAATAGAGAAAAAAATTCGGACGTTCCAATAAGATTAGAAAAAGAAAACCGAGGCAGAGAGATAGAGTGAGAGTAAATAAGAGGCAAGGTGTTTTTGTCTCGATTTTGTTGATCGAATCTCCATCCCGCCACCCCGCATCCCCGTGAAAAATAAAAAAAGAAAGACAAAATGAAGAACGACATATCGGACCACCGTAATTATGTATGTGAATAATTACATACTGCGCCATTTTTGTTATCTCGAACAAATTGATTCTCGTGGCACGCACTATTTATAATTATATTAATATGAAATAAATAATACGTTTTATGTCTATTAAGGCGTTTAATAGTAACGATTAGCATACTAATCTAGATTTACGGAGGTAGATTAGAGAGAGAGAGAGAGAGAGAGAGAGAGAGAGAGAGAAAAGATATAAAACGAAGCATTAGATGTCCGTATAGTGTCCCCGTATATATGATATGTATATTTAGTGTTTACACGTCCAAAATTTAAACTATTTATGTAACATCTAAGTTTTCTCTCGTCGAATAATAGCGTATATTAGAGAATGCGTGTTAGTATTTAGTGATAATATCTCGAACGTATTAGATATTAATTGTTAGTCAAATCAGTTTTGACAGAAGTGTATGCTGCAATAACATATGTGAGTGTTGCCGTATTTTTTCTTTTTTTTTTTTTTCTTTTTTTATTTCGTTTGATATGTCCTTATTAAACGTGCGAAGGAGCATTAATTGTTTATTATTGGCTGTTAAGCTTTGTTAATAAAATAATAACAAATTTTATGTCGCTAGCCATGCATAAACACACACATACGTACCCATCCTTATTATTTCAAAAAAAAAAAGAAAGGAAGAAAGAAAGAAAAGGAAAAAGAGGACAAAATCTTTTTTTATATATTTTTTTTTTTTTTATAAAAAATTATATGTACATATATATATATATATATATATAAAATGAATGTGTATATATATATATATATATATATATATATATATATATATATATAATGAATGTGTATATATATATATATATACGTTAATATGAGCCTTTCTATGTTGTGTAATACAAGTTGTATAGAAGCCAAAAGGGAAAATTTTTATGATCCAATCCATACGTTCCTATGTCGTTCGATAAGCATTCCTGTCCATTTCGCTGTTTCTCGCGTTACGTCAATTAGAATCTGGTGGCTGACATAGGAACTAGCCGCGAATAGGAACAAATCAAGATGGCCGCAACCAACTCGAGTTTACCCAGTGATATTCCAACGAAGAAGGAGGATGAATTCAACGAATTTTATTCGGAGGTATGCGATCGTGCATACGTAATAATATTAATAAATTATTCATATTACCATTAACGTTACGATCGATCATTTTTTATTATTACATAACGACGAAAACAAACACATCTTTAGTCCGAATTTCTACAAACGTCACCTTTGTGTACATCGTTTTATATCGTTGGGACGATTAATTCTCGACGTTGCGAACGTTACGAACGTTCGTCCGTTTAATATCAATCCTTGGTCAAGTAAATGTCGCCAAAATTCAATTGACTTTTCTTACGGTTATCGATACGAAAAAAGGGATTCTAACCTATATATATGTGTATCCCACTGTGATCGTACGAACGATTTTACATGATTTCGTTATTCTCTATAATTATTTAGGTCAAGGAAATCGAAAAAAGGGATTCCGTGTTGACTCCCAAACAGCAAATCGACAGATTACTGCGGCCTGGTTCTTCTTACTTTAATTTAAATCCATTCGAAGTTTTACAAATAGATCCTAGTACTTCTATAGATGAAATCAAAAAGAAGTATCGACGCGTGAGTACATACGTTCTCACCTTAAGTTCTATTTCTTCCTTCTTCGTGTGTTTAACGTTAAACCTAAGGGGCATTTAAAATTTTAGATGTCCATACTCGTACACCCGGACAAGAATCAAGACGACGCTGAGAGAGCACAACAAGCGTTCGAGAGTAAGCGACATTTCGATCGTGAACCATTTTATTGATCGTCCTTCGTTTGCGGTTTGAACGTTTAAAATTAATCATAAATCTATTTGAATTCTACAGTTGTCAATAAAGCATGGAAGACGTTGGAGAACG
>OU964965.1:7534463-7544463 GCA_918808275.2 Dolichovespula sylvestris
AATATACATATGCGTGTGTGTACTGACGTTTGTGTGCGTACGTGTGTTTGTACGTGTGTTTGTGTGTATATCGAGACGAGTTATCACGAAGAAATGTTCCCGTTATTGCCGGTTACTGGACCGGTTAGAAAACTCGTTCGGGAATAAAAATTCGTAGGTACGGTTGTAAAAATTTTCTATCCTTTCTTTTTTATTTATTTATTTATTTTTTTCATTTATTTTATTTATTTTTTTTTTCCTTTTCTTCCTACCCACACGTACCTTTTCGAGCTCTCCCATTTCGTATCACTTCCGTTCGGATATTCAGAATCAAGCAGTGTGCTTTTAACGAGTCCCTCGAATGTCTTGGTCTCGTGAAAAAAAAAAAATTTCTTTCTCCCTCCTTTCTTCTCGTACCATTAGCCCACTTCGATCATTTTTCGCGGGTTTTCGAAATGAAAACGATTTTCGTTCATCAATATCGGCAATGAAATATACAATATTCTCACATATCGATTTGTTTTCCATCGACGAGTATAATATATATATATATATATATATAATATAATTCGATATTTTATGGTATAACAGTTACATTTTTATTAACTCTCGTTATCGCTCTAATTATTTTGCTAATAAAGATTATAATTTAACGGCGTTTATCGCGTGAAAGAAAGAAAACTCGGTCCAATCGGCGCGTTACGACTACGCTATCAGCTGATTGGTCGTAACACGAGCAGCCTATCCAAGTTGTTACCTAAGCTAGTTCGCCTCTCCTATGCCGAGTCGTGCGTCGCCTACCTTCCTTTCACTGAAAAACGTCGCCGTTTAGAGAGTGAAATATAATGATAAGGACAACAACGAAGGGAAGTGAGTGTAATGGTGGTGGTGGTGGTGGTGGTGGTAAATTGGTTTTCCTATTCTTTTTCCTTGGTATTATTAATATTATTATTATTTTATTTTTCAACTAAGAAACGGAAGCGGTGATTACAGGTAGAATACGGTACGTGACACATGGGTGACGTTGTTAAAATTAGAAAAAAATAAAAATAAAAAAATAATTACATATAATTATCCACGGCTTCTATCGGTCGTGTTAAACTAAAACTCGGTCAAATTAATGATTGATAAAAACAGAGAAAAAAATAAATAAATAAATAAAAGTAAAAAACGGTATCTCGGACGTTACATCGAGCTGGTGGTTATATGCGGTACTTAGAGATCGATCGTATCCGAACACTATCGGAAAGGAGGAAGTTTAAAAAATAAAAAAATAAAATAAATAAATAAGAGATGTAGAAGATGCAGAAGAAAGAAGGAAGGAGAAGGATAAGAAGGAGATTGATTATGTTCTTCTCGTTCAACGAGAGAACGAGTTGAGCGCCACGAATAGGCCCAAAGCGGTACTTAGCCAAACGGACCTTAAACCTTAAGGTTGAATAACGGTTTATCCGGTGTTCGTGCATACCTACGACGTGTCTACGGGGATTGCCGTTGCGATTTCTACGGAGCGTTATATGTAGATACATACATACATACATACATACATACATACATACATACATACACTATCGTTTACGTAGTTACATATGTACGTTTTTCGTACGATGCAACGAAAAATCGTCAAAACCCCGATCCTTTCATTTTTTACAATATCTTACGAACGTAAGCACGTACATACTCGAATACGTACACGCACTTGTCCGTGTGTGTGCGTGTACGCGCGCGTTTACTTAAATAAATTATGATACGTTGGAGAAAATCGATAGGAATTTTCTTTCCTTCCTTTTTTTTTCCAAACAATCTTTTCCAATCAATATCATATATTAATTGTTTGAATTATTTCTCATCGTTCGAATCATTAAATTATCAAGTTCGAAAAATAATTTTTTCGAACGACTTCGACGATGGAGAGTTATTTCCTTTCAACCGAACATTAACCTCCCTCCCTCCCCCCGTCCCCGTATTATTTGATAATGGTAATTGGATTGGCACGTTGCATTTGAGAGTAATCGATGTTAAAGCGTTTTAACGTCTCCTAAGTGAAACAGTACGCGTAACAGTACGCGTGGTACCTTCTTAACGGATAAACGAATAAAACTCCGTGTTTCTTTCGAAATTCTCTCGTAACCATAAAAGTTCGATAGAAGCGACGACGCGTTTTATTCCATAGGCAGAGTTACGCGTCCTCTTCCTTCGTGTTTGTTTGTTTCTTTGTATTTTTTTTTTTTTTGCTAGAAATAGAAGTAAGAAGAAGAAGAAAAAGAAGAAAAGGAAAAAGACAAGGGAAAGAAAAAAAGAAAAAGAAAAATTACATTTAAACTCGATTAGATCGTAGAGAGAAGACAATAGGGGGGAGGGGAGGGCGCTACTCCTATATTTCGTAAGAATAAAAGTTATAAACTACCACTGTTGGATATCGCATTCTTTTATAAGGAAGTCACTTAGAAAGTGGACGGTTTGTGCGTACGATGAAATTACACGGTAAATTCTATTTCCCTTCTCTCTCTCTCTCTCTCTCTCTCTCTCTCTCTCTCTCTCTCTCTCTCTCTCTACCTCCTTCCTTTACTTTTTATACTTTCGTGATACGGGATAATAATCTCGTTGGTTCAGTTCTTATAAAGAGGTAAAAATGAAATTACTCATTTGTTTAAACGCATGGAAAAATTAATAACGCTCCGTTTGACGCGAGTTCGAAACGAAAAGATATTTGTGTCGAGGAAAAAGAAAACTATAGAGAGAGAGAGAGAGAGAGAGAGAGAGAGAGAGAGAAACTAAGTGAAATGGTAAAAAGAAAATTTATTTAGTGCTCGTTGTCTATATCGAGTAAAATACGGTTTATATACACCTTATAACTTCGCTGTAATTCCATCAAATTGAACCGTCTAAAAGTGATGTCTCAAACGTTCATCCTAATGGAAACCATAAGAGGCAAGTGCGAAATATATCTGCTCGCACGTCGAGTCGGCCGATAAAACCTAATTTGGCGAATCGAACGTTTTAATGAAAACGAAGGGGAAGAGAGAAAGAAAAATAAAAGCGTACAGGGCGAGAGAGAGAGAGAGAGAGAGAGAGAGAGAGAGAGAAAGAAGAAAAATCTTTTCACGAACCAACCTACACGTATATGGAGAAAAGCCTAAAGGTATTCCATTAGATCGACGATGTGCTCTTTCCGTGCTGACTCATTTGCTATACGAATTGCAAAAACCTAAGGAAAACTGATCGATCGCCAATAAGGTCCCGTTCGATTCGAATTCGATATTGCCAATTGAATATTTATTATTTTTATTTTGTTTTGTTTTTTTTCTTTTTTTCTTTCCTGTCGCGTTCGCCGTCGCCGCGTCGAATAACGATGTTACGTATCATCGTTCGTTCAATTTGTTTAAGGAAAATAAAAAAAAAAACAAAAAGAAAGAAAGAAAGAGAGGAAAAACGAAATGGGATGTGTCCCGTCATTACGAAAAAAATCCGACGAACTGCGATCCAAGAGAAAAGAAAATAATAAAAATAGATGATAAAGGGAAGACGATAAATAAATAAACAAATAAATAGAGAAAAAGGGAAAGGAACAGAGAAATAAAAAATCAGAGAGAAATTTACGTGAATCAAACAATATCTTTATTATTTATATTGATTTATTTATTTATTTATTATTAGTTGGATCGAGAAAAAAAGAAACATAAAGTACAGATCGACGAGGAGTAGTATATGTGTGTGTAGTATGGTGTATATAAAACGTGTAGGATCATAGGTATATCAAAGAATCGGTGATATTATTGGTAAAGCATTACCGTCCGCCAATGTGCATTCAGTCACGCCCCCGCCACATAGCGAAGTTAACCGAAGTTAGTCGAATATAACCGAGAAGACCGGCCGAGAGATCGCGAAAAGTCTCGAACGTACTACACACGTACATATATACACATATTACACGTATCGTGTACGTATACGTATGTACATGCGTGTACATACACACACACGACACACACACATGCAAGTCTATATTTATGTGTGTTCGTATACATACCTATATATCTTCTATCTTACTCTTACTCGAACATATATATATATATATAAGAGATTGGACGGAACCGAACAACCGATAGGACACGCCGCGCCGTCTCGTCTGTATGCGTATCTCTCTCTCTCTCTCTCTCTCTTTATTTCTATGCGTACACGTACGTGTATATGCGCGTAACTGTATGCGTGTACATATTCGCGTGAGAGTGTGTACGCGTGAGCGCGTACGTGGGTTCCTCGCGTTGTTCACGGTGCATCGAAGTATCCCATTGGTCGATTCACCGGTCGCGTCTCCACTCTGCGACGACGAACACCTAAAGCGGCTTGTGTGCACGCTTCGGATACGTACTTACCTGTATTATCTCTCTCTCTCTCTCTCTTCTTCTCTATCTAGCTCTCTCTCTCTCACTCTCTTTCTTTTTCTTCTACATACAATCTATCTCTGTGTGTACCGTTCTGTGTTGCGCTGTCACCAGTGTGTACCGATCGTCTTTCGCCGGCCGGACGTGTCTCGGGTTCGAGCGTTCCTTCGAACGCCGTTCGATGACGGAAGTAGCCGAGCTCGAGCCCGTTTTCTATATCTCTCTCTCTCTCTCTCTCTTTGTAATTTTCTATCTCTTTGTATCATTCGTCTCTCTCACTCCGTCTCTCTTTCTCTCTTACTCTTACTCTTTGTTACTCCCTCTACTTCTTTTTCTGTGAATCGTTCTTTCTGAACTCTCCTCGTCCCTACCCTTCCATCCTCCTTCTCCTCTCTTCTCTCTACTACACCTTCTCTTCCATCCCTCTCCTCCTGTATCTTCCCCTCCCCCCATCCCCATACCCCCGTTCCGTCCGAGCCGGAACGCACACCTAAGTTACTCATATAGATCTTTTGTAATGATACTTTTTTTATTATATACATCGTCAGGACGTTTTGTTTACGTTACGATCGATATGATCTATCGGGATCTATAGTAAGGATCCGACGTGTGCTTTGCGTTCGGCTTTCTCGATTCGACGACGTTCATCGAGGATATATATACATATATATTTATATATATATATATATATGTATATATATATATATATATGCGTGTGTGTGCGTGCGTTCGCGTGTATATGTGACTCGTGTTTCCTTGGTAGTATTAGCGGTAGGATCTTGTTGGTGAGAGCCGATTATTTCCCTTATTTTTTTTCTGTTTTTATTTCTTCTGCTTTTCTCTCTTTTTTTTCTTTGTTTTGTTTTTGGAAACTTCTTCAACGTGGAAGAAGGAAGGAAAAAAAATGAAGAACCAACGAAAAATCCGTACGGATGAAATTCCGTAGAAATGGAGGGAGAGAGTGAGAATGAGAGAGAGAGAGAGAGAGAGAGAAAATAAAAATAAAAAAGAAATAAACCATGCTCGGAGTAACGATCTTAAGGAATATTATATCACGAAGACGTTATGCGATTATTGTAGCGTGACGTTAAATAACGTTTGAAAGTACAATTATTGTATATAATTACGCTAGAAATAGGTGGGGGTAGGGTACAAGGAAAGGGGAGTGATTGGTGAGATAGTGAGATAGAGAGAGAGAGAGAGAGAGAGAGAGAGAGAGAGAGAGAGAAAATAAATAAATAAATAAATAAATAAATAAATAAATAAATAAATTAGTTACGTAGACGCTTTAAAGGGATCGTACGTTTGGTCGCGTGATACTATAAATGTATCACTTTATAAAGAGTGACGCAATTTTTTCAGAAATATCCATTCATTCATCCATCTATCCATCGATCCATCTATTAGGTATCAAATCTTAGACCCTCGATACCGGTGCGAAAATTATTTTCATTCGGGATGGGGAAAAAAAAAGAAAGAAACCGTGCGAACGATTGTTATTTTTATCTTTGCATCACGCTATATGGATATTAAATGGAGTTGTCGTTACTTTTTAGAAAAAGCAAAGAAAAAAAAAAGAAATGTAATGCACACGTACATTCCAATATATATACACATACACCATTCACCGATCTAACAGAGTTTATAAGTGTCACAGCCTGGAGCTATTACATCTATTATAGACACACACATGCACAAATACATACACACACATGCGTGCGCGCGCGCTACAAACACACATACGTATGTATATAATTATTGTCATGATCATTATCATCGTCGTCGTCGTCGCAGTCATTATCAAGAAACTCTTTCTCTCTCTCTCTCTCTCTCTCTCTCTCAGTTGGCACTAGACGATGAGATGTAGCAACCTCAAGTTGCATATAGTCATCGCAGTCGTACTCGTTGTCGTTGTTGTTGTCGTCGCTTCTTTTTATAACAAAAGAAACTAGGTACGGGATCGTCGCTTCTAAGTAAAGTACTTACTTACTTACTTACGCCTATGATGACGATGACGATGATGATGACTCACTGTCATCGGGTTCGAATGTCAAAGAGTGAATATCGACGTATTCAACTTCCTATATATTAAACTGTCCGGTATAATAATAACAGATAACTCGATAATTTATCGTCGATCGTCGTGCACGTGCGCGTGGTTCGTCCGAATATAATATATATATATATATTTTTTTCTTTCTTCTCCATTCGTTTTTTCTTTCTTTCTCTTTTTTTTTCTTTTAACTTTCGATCTCAAGACGATATATATATATATATATATATATATATATATATATATATATTGTATTATACCTATCGCAGTCGTATGTTTTCGGTCTTGAGATCGAAAGTTAAAAGAAAAGAAAAAAAAAGAGAGAGAGAGAGAGAGAGAGAGAGAGAGAGAGAGAGAGAGAGAAAAAAAGCACAAAGGGGTTACGCTGTCTCGAGCGTGCCAAAAATAAAAAGTGTTCTCCTTATCTATAGAGAACGATCGAAGTTTCGTTGGGATGTAGCGCGGGGTTATGGCGCAGGGCAGGTATGTAGGGTGGGAGGGAGGGAGGGAGGGAAAGTAAGATAGGCGACCGACATTTTTTTTCACGAGAATTATAAGTAAAAACCAAAGAAAAAAAAATGGAAAAAAAATCCTTGAAAATCCGTCGTCGATTCGTTCGTTCGTTTCGGAGGACGGGGAGGGGGCCAGGGGGGGATAATGATTCTCGATGGTGGTGGTACGATAACGCGAGAGAAAGGAAAAATATGGTGGGGAGTGGGTGGGTGGTTGGGTGGTTGGGAATAAAAAAGGAAAAGAAAATGCCAAAAAAAAAAAGAGAAAAGTAAAAAGTCGAAAAAGAACGGAAAATGATCAATCTCTCTCTCTCTCTCTCTCTCTCTCTCTCTCTCTCTCTATCTCTCTCGAAACACGCCGGTGATCTATCGTCCGTTACGAATCGATCTCTTACGACGTATGATTAATTTCGTACGAGTTAGTGATTAATGATCGCCATTATAGAGTGAACATTAGAGAGAGAGAGAGAGAGAGAGAGAGAGAGAGAGAGAGAGAGAGAGAGAGAGTGACTCGCGGTACTGGTAACTTAGCAAGAATTGTTAATAATGTTTATCCCACGTAGTTAATAAACGTACGTTTACGATGGCCGATAAGAAAGAGGGAAATAAATAAATAACGAAAGAAAGAAACGCACAAACAAACGAATAATAATAATGATAATAAAAAAGGAAGGAAAGAGATAAAAAATCACAAACGATTTTTGCCGTTCCAAGAACTTATCCCGCGACGTTTATTTACATACTCATTTACCGTCCTGATTGTATTACCTACGTTGACGATGATAATAATAACGAAAGTGTTCAGCCTTTTCTGCAGGATAAAAGAGAAGAGCCGTGAATGCTCGACCGAGATGAACATTTCTAACGTTAATTCGAAAAGCGAACACGCGTGCCTCCAACTATTACGCAAATCGAACGGAAAAACCATGTATATCGTTATTCTTCTTATTATTTTCTCTTTTTCTTTTCTCTTATCTTCCATGAATAATCTCAATGATCGTTCGTCGACGTGTTAATCGACGACGCTGGTACGATATTTATTGATTTTCTGATCATATCGATGGTCGCGATCGATCGAGATTTACAATTTTTCGTTATAAAAAAATGAGGGATCGTTTTAATATTCATGAGATCGATATTTAAACGCATTACGGTAACAATGATAACATATATATATATGTGTGTGTGTGTGTGTGTGTGTGTGTGTGTGTGTGTGTGTGTGTGCGTACGATCGATCTTGATAGGGGGCGGGGTGGGGTGGAGACTGAACTAATACGTCGTAACGATGAAAATAATGATAGCGTAGGAAAAGGGGAATGAAAAAGAGAAAAAAAAAGAAGATCTGAAAAGAGAGAAGAGAATAGACGAGGCAAATAACGAAGAAGTATATTTTGAAGACGGCTTATATTAATCGATTTTATTAAACGCCTCGTTTTCAGAAGACTGAAAAGCGATTTGCAGTATCTCCGTAGGAGAGGGGGACTTCTCAAGGCGCCCGGAGAATCGTCCTACCAAGGACGTAAATGTGCAAGATGCTGCGCCCCGTTCGGTAGATTTTACAACACCGGGGCTACGTGTACTCGTTGCAGATATAGGGTTTGCAGGCAGTGCCGTATCGAGGTCAGAGGTCCGAACGAGGAGAACGAGACCGTTAAAGACGTCGAATGGATTTGCAACGTTTGCTATAAGATCGCGTGAGTATCGTATAATGATTATCCTCCTTCACTTCTTCTTATTATTATTCTATTTTTACATCCTTATCTTAACGCGTATCGTCTACGTTTGTTAATTTTCGTATATCGAATTTCTAGGGAATTACACGTTATCACCGGCAAGTGGATGTACGAGGATCCATTTACGAGGGAGGAGGGGCTCGTCGATCAGAAAAAATCGTCCTCCCCTTTGGACATATTGAGGCACAGTATACGACGTGCCTGGACGATTAATGGTAAGGATTAACAAAAAATAAACGACAACAAATAAGAATTAAAATCAAAATAGTTACAAATGAAACTTAGAGCGATCGATGCGAAGATTTGTACGGGATTTTTTTCTTCCCTTCTTTCTTTACTCATTTATTTATTTATTTATTTATTTTTTTTTTTTTTTTTTGATAGGACCACCCACACGTTGGTCAGCCGCGAGAAAATCACCGGAGTTGCGGGTATATCGTAGCCTACCGAGCAGACGACAGGAATATCGTGGATCGATCGTTAACGACGATACGAATTTAATTGATATCGAAAGGAACGTATCCTTCCCGAGAAACGATATAGAGAATAATCGTACAACGAGCGAACGTACAGTTGTTAACGTTAAGAACGAGGAGGAAGTGGAGGACGAGACGACGTCGTCGTCGTCGTCGTCGTCGTCGTTTCTCGTGAAAATCGTTTCGCGAAACGACATTGCCGGTTACGAACGAACGAAAAAAAACGAAAAATTGCGAGACGTCAGATTCGAGGAGACGATTGTTCTATCGACGTTACCATCGTCGGCCGAGGTTGCCGTTAAGGGTTCGTTCAGAAGGAACGAGAAGAACGTCGTAAACTGTGGGAATAATAATAATAATAATAATAATAATAATAATAATAACAACAATAATTATAACAATAATAATAATAATAATAATAATAATAATAATAATAATAATAATAATAATAACAATAATAACAACAACAACAACAACAAGGTTAAGGAGTTGCAGGAGGATACGGCGACGGGCGTACAGAAACAACAGTGCGCCGTAACCCCGAGGATATCGTTATTGAAACCACCGAGGATATTTTCGAAGCTGATATCGTCGGATATTAAATTTTCTCAGAGCAAATATGGCGAAAGGAAATCGAATATACCTATATTTAAGAGGAGCTCGAAGGAATTCGAGGATATCAGGAGTCCTCAGGAATCACCGAGACGATCTCTTATACCACAAAGGTATATATTTGTATATATATATATATATCAATGATTATAAAACAATTTTATTTTATACTACGAAAAGTCTTCCCGATCTACAGGTTGTTTCTAATACAATCGATACTTACTGCACATGTATATACATATACTCTCAGGAT